>DWAN01000881.1:0-20298 GCA_018230445.1 Heliconius hewitsoni
ATATATATATATATATATATATATATATATATATATATATATATATAATATAACAAGAAGAAGCATCTAATTAACTGATATTACTTGACCTTTCTTTATAAATTTTATATATTACTGTTATTTTTAATTATTTCTCTGTAGAATGATGTCAGCAACTGCTATATTATTGAAGCTAATCTAAAAGCTATTGATGTTGCTAATATTGAAGCCTATAAATATGTTAAATGTTCTGCCACAATACAAGATCTTGAAGAAGGTGTAAATGTACAAAATCATGAATACATCTGTATAGATAATTATGATGTGCAACAAAATGACAGAAACTTTGAGGAGGTTTTGGATGATCAAACAACTATATCCCCAATAGTCATCGGACATGAACCAGTCCACTTAGACAATGAAGTGCAGCCCAACCCTGATGTAAGAGTTAAATGTGGTTTTTTATATAAATTACCATAGTTAAAATAAATAATAATAATGAATAAAATAGGTAAAAATTCTAGTTTTTAGTAACAGCAAAAAAATATTGGATAAAAGAAATAAGTTGTAATAAATTTATAAAAATTTTGATTCAGCTAAATAAAAACATATGGTTAAGTAGTTCAAATTTATACATATTTTCTATACAATATTTTATAAAAAAATAAATAATTGAAAACTTTTCTTATAACAAAGGTCACATCTGGCGAGCAGTTCATTGCTGTTCCAAGAAAACAGACTGGGGGACCATGTGTTGGGTGCTCTAGTCATGTAAATCCAGAAGCTCCAGGAGTTAGTGACCTAGCTGCTTTAGCTGTTAGGCATTTAGATAGACATGAATCTAATGTGAAACATTCTGTAGAAAGTGTACTGGATGTTGAAAGACAAGTTCAAGTAAGTTAATGAAGATTCACTAATACTGCATTTATACAATATCATTATATTTTTTCATGTTTCTTTTCTTTTCTTTTATTTCTTATTATAAATAATAATATATATAGTGAATATGACAAAAGTAACTAATATAAATTACTCAATTTTTAGGTTGTGAATGGTGTTCGTTACATTTTAACACTGCAAGTTAAATTTAATAAGTGTTCAAGTGAAGATAGTACTTGCATTGAAAGCAAAACTTGTAAAATATCAATATTAGAAAAAAGCTGGATCAAATTGCCTAATGGTTCTAAATATAGAGCAATTTTGTCAAATAATTGTACTGAGGAATGGCAATTTGGTGATGAAGGTGAATTCATACCCAGTAATGATGCAAATAATGAAAACAATGATGTTAATTTTCCTTCAGGTGACAATGATAATGTGAATGTTTTACCACAACCTACACCAGACTATGACAAAATTGCAAACACTGGCTCAGCTGATGAAATTCTTAAAGCCATACATAATATAAATGTTCAGGCCATACCACAACAAGAAAAAACTCTAACTGAAGAAGATATTAGAAATATAGAGCAACAAATAATTCCCCACAATAAGCATTATAAAGGTTCCAATGCTCGATCACCTCTTGAAGAAAATGCAATGGATGTATATCCATTAAAAATACATCCAATTTCCGAATTAGAGGCAGTGAGACATAACAGTGACAGCCCAATTCAGCACAAGCCAGTTGAATATGAGGGAAAAACAAGTTACATAAGTGAAGATAAAAGAAAAGCTATAGATGATTTAATAAATTTTTTCAACTCTGCTGGTTTTGATACCAGTCATGCTTTCAGAAGAACAAGACGGAGTTATAAAAATGACTTGCATATATTGTCTTTGGCTGAAAAAGTTCATAAAATCAAAAAGAATATAAGAAATGCACAGCATTTATATATTTTAGCACAAAAATTAGTGGATTACTTAAATGAAAACAATATAGATGCCAGAAACAGGGTGCTTCAGGAAGTTATTGCTGCAGAAGAAGAATTTGAAAACTTAAAACGCTTCTTCTATATCCAAATTCGAGTAGTAATTCCCTGTGACAATGGCAAATGCTTAGATAAAGGTGTATTAACTAATATATGTAATGGCATTATTGAAGCTACCAATGAAAAGACACCACAAGTTTTAAGCGCTTTTTGCTACAATGAAAAGAAAAAGAATACTCAAGTAGGTAAAGTTGAAAATATTCCCACAAATGATCCAGTTCTATTAAAGTTGTCTAAAGAAGCATTAAAAAAAATCGAATCAGAATTATCGAATACAAATGCAATGAAGATTGACCAAATATTGCAAGCGAACACCAGAATTGCTTCTGGTAGACTCACAAATATTTCTCTAAGACTAGTTTATGTCAATTGTAGTAAAACAATTCCTTATATAAAGAGAATAAACTGCACTGTGTTACAAAATATGGATGCTAATATTTGTGAGGTGATTGTACATGAAAGGCATTGGCTTAAAGAGAAAACTATCTCCTATAAATGTACTCCATATCTCACGGGTGACAAGTTTGTCAAGACTGGAGAATTACATGACTCACTACAATCAGTAAAAGATCCTCGAGTTTTAGAAATGATTGATGAAGCTTTACAGCATTTAGAGTTTAACTCTAATAGAAACAACAGACAAAAGTTACATAAAATTAATTCAGTAAAAACTCAACTTGTCGGTGGATTACTTACTCAGATAGACTTCGAAGTAGCCTATACTAAGTGCTCATATGAAGACAATAATGATTTAAGTACGTGTGAACTCTTGGAGAATGAACCTATGCGTAATTGTAAAGCCGATATATGGGATCGCCCGTGGCTGGTAAATGGAAGGCAAATTAAGGTATCTTGCAATATAAGTAAAGGAAAAGTTGCACAAGCTAAAAGAGAAAAAAGATCATCAAATTATTTTGTCGGTGGACAAACTACAAAAGATCCTAACGATCCAGAATATCTCGTATTAGCTAGAGGTTCGCTAAACGATTTTGTGCAAAAAAATTATATTAGTGAAGAATATGAAGTTATAAATATCGAAAAGGCTACTGTACAAGTTGTAGCCGGTACCCTTACGCGAATGACTTTCAAAATTCGTTCTAAGAACGGTAACGCTGTTGAAATCTTGTGTCACTCAACGATTTGGCAAAGACCATGGTTACACAGTATTGAATACAACACAACGTGTGATGATAATTTAAAACGTGTACAAAAACGTGCAGTTCCAGGTGGTGTCTCTGACCAGGATCCGAATAAACCACAATTTAAAGAATTAGCAAATAAATCTTTGCAGAAATATCTTGAGTCTGCTGGCATAAAACGACATCATAAGTTAATTGAAGTTCAGTCAGCAACTGTACAAGTTGTAGCTGGTCAGCTGATAGAACTAAAGTTCAAAATTTCACCTACAAATTGTGACTTAGATGGCACTTTAACAAACTGTGATATAATTGATATTTCGGATGTGTTATTGTGTAATTCCAAAATACATAAACAACCATGGCTCGAAAAAGAGGACATTCAGGTTACGTGTGAAAAAGGAAATACAGATTCGAGAGTAAAAAGACAAATCCCTGGTGGTTTTGTAGATCACAATCCGGATGAACCTAAATATCAGCTTATGGCACAAGCATCATTAAAAAAATATTTGCAAAGCAAAAAATCTACAAGACATCATGAAATACTTCAAATACAAAGTGCGTCAACACAGGTTGTGGCTGGATTAAATACTCTAATAAGATTTATTATTACACCCACAACTTGTTTACTGGACAGCAATATGGAACCGACATTATCAAATTGTGTAATATTGGATAACAATAACTTGATTTATTGTTATGCACAAATTTGGACACAGCCTTGGGCTAACAAAGAAGAAACGACAGTTAAATGTAACCAGAATGAACATTTAAATTCTACTGCCTTTAAAGATTTTCAAGAGGATTATAACCCAGAAGAAGCTCAATATACCATAGTGAAATCAGATGATTCTTATGATAATATGCAGAAACATAATAGACAACGAAGGTCATTGAAGGGTTCTCCAAAAAAAGAAAATCCAAACAATGTAGATTTTAAAAATTGGGCTGAAAAATCGTTCCGGAAGTATTTAAAACGTTCGAATTTAAAATTTAGCCATTCTATTAAAGTCCATCGGGTAACAAGCCAACTTGTTTCAGGGAAAATTTATAAAATAGACTATGTAGCAATTCCAAAATCGTGTTCCTCGAAAACTTCACCTGATTGTAATGAAGGTCTAAAACATTATTGTCATGCGGAAATATTGAATCGCCCTTGGCGAGAAGGTCACAAAATAGATGTTCACTGTGACCGTGTTATCAACAGTGATGAAGTAAATATTAATGATAGAAGAAAACGTGATATCCGCGTAGGAGCACCAGCAGTCAAAAACGTAAATGATGAATATAAAATGCTAGCCGAGGAATCTTTAACCAAATATCAACAATTATCAAATGCCAAATACGTTCATAGAGTAATAAATATACATAATATCACAACACAAGTTGTTGCAGGAAAACTAATTAATTTAGAGTTTTCCGTATCTCCAACAAAATGTTTAATTGGGGACAATTCGGTACCCAAAGAGGATTGCACTCTTCTAGAACCTGAAAATAGATTGTATTGCAAGGCAGAAATATGGGAGAGACTTTGGTTAAAATCTAAAGAAATAAATGTAAATTGTAAGGAGGATAATAAAAAAGAGAAAGAAAATGAAGGTGTAGAAAGAGTAAAGAGATATGTTGTACAATCTGAAGATGATTACATAGATGAAGATACAAAATACTATTATGCAGATCGTGCTATACAATATATCAACGAAAAATCTGATACCAACAATTTGCAAAAGCTTATAACTGTTCATGCATTTCAGAATAATATAAACATGGGTGTAAATATGGTGAAAATGTATATCGAAACAGCTTACACTTACTGTTTGCGACACCAAGATGAGGCAGATATACCAAATTGTGAAGAGTTATCGGGAATGTACCATAGACTCTGTTACGTAAGATTATGGCCATCTCCTGACGATGATTTGGTCGTAGATAGTCTTGCTATCGTGTGCGATGACGAAAAGGAATTTAAGAGCATAACTGGATTATCAATGAAAGAATTATTAAAAAAATCCATAGAGGAATTAGAAGCATCACCAAAACTAAAGAATAAACTTATCGCTTTAGGGGAAAAATCTATGATTCCTAGTTTTGATTCTAAGACGCCGGTTAAATTGAACTTTATAGTTAGCACGACAAATTGTTCTAAGCAGATTGACCTACACCAATCTCCATCCTTGTGTTTAGTTGATACTGCTAAACTTTCTAAGTCATGTACATCCTACATTTGGATGACACAAAATAATAAGAAAATTAAGAAGGTAAGTGTTACTTGTGGTCAGCCAGAACAATATCGGAGAAAACGATCAATATCTTTACATCCAAATATGACCGATGCTACATCAGAGGAGAAAATACATATACAGGAGTTAGTGAAGGAATCATTAGAAAAGTTAGAAATGGCATCACATCATAATTATAAACAAAGAGTGCTTCAAATTAATAGTTACAATAGTAAAATAAATACGAGAAAATTAATTATAATTGATTTCGACGTTGGTTATACAAATTGTCTAAAATATGAGTGGGTGGATATTACCAAATGCGAATTTATGGAGCATTTACCAAAAAGGCATTGTACTTCTCATATTACGGAACGCTTATGGTCGACTAATGAAAGAAAAATAGAAGTTGATTGTCACGATATAGAAGCTCCATTAGAAGCCCATATCCAATTTGACAATCCAGAAAAGGCTTTGTATTTAGCAAATGAAGCTCTTAAGCATATAGAAGCCAAGTACATACATCCTCTTAAGCAAAAAGTAGTAAGAGTATTATCTATTGAAAAACAAGAAATAGCCGGTTTGCATTATAGGATGAAAGTTGAAGTCGGTATTACAGATTGTTATGCGTTAACAGCAAGGGACGACTGCAAAGTTAGCAAAAATAGTGAAAATAAATTGTGTAATGTAAATATTTGGCTACGAACGTGGACAGATCTCCCACCTTTATACCGTGTGTCGTGCGATCATCAGGAAGCCGCTACTGAACATCATCGCGATTTACAAGCTGGATATTTATTTGCTGATTTCTTGGCTACCTATAAGCCAGACTATTTAGATGACCACGAAGAAATGCGGAATAGATACAATATATTTAAGGAGAATCTAAAGAAAATTTACGAGCTAAACACTCACGAAAGAGGAACTGCCACCTATGCTGTCACCAAATTTTCTGATTTGACTTACGAAGAATTTGGTCAAAAATACTTAGGATTGAAACCTGGTTTGCGCAATGATAATGATATCCCGATGACTAAAGCTGCAATTCCGCAAGTCGAGCTTCCTGACACCTTTGATTGGAGACACTTTAACGCTGTTACAGAAGTTAAAGATCAAGGCTCTTGTGGCAGTTGCTGGGCTTTTAGTGTGACTGGTGAGTTGACGAACACATTGATGAAATTAAAATATTTTATTAACTTGTTTAAACATCTCGTAAGCTTTTCAAAATTTGCAAAGTAGAAAGAAATTAATTTGAATATTTTAATTTTACCTGGCCTATTTAGAAAACATGTGACGTTTAGTTCAATCCAACATTTAGTCATAAAGTATCTAAAATAGGCTGAAAATGAACGTCAACATCTATCCATCCATCCATCGCATACTGCCTGAGAGAGTATTTTCTCAAGAAGAAGAATTTATTCTCAACACAAATTTATATAAACTTTTATAGACACTTTTTATAACAATTTTTTTTATAGTAGGTGCATAAATATATATTTATTTTACAGGAAACGTAGAAGGTCAGTGGAAAATTAAGACTGGCAACTTAGTATCACTGTCAGAGCAGGAGTTGGTGGACTGCGACAAGCTAGACGATGGATGCAATGGCGGTTTGCCAGATAATGCTTACAGGTACTTAAATTAGATTTATTCTAAATATTCTTGTTACTTTTAATAATATTGAATTTCTTAGGCCGTCGTGACGCAGTGGTAAAGCGATCGACGAACGTTGTGGGTTCAATTCCCGAAATAGGAAATTAATTATCTTTAAATATAATTTTTTTTTATTTATTATATTCTTATTGTATTTGTTCTACAGTTTGCTTTGAATGCAATAAATTAACTCTATTTGACAATAATTTAAGATTTTCCTTTTAAAGTAACATCCGTCGGTACCTTATCGTTTCTAATGAATATTTTCCTGTTATTCTTTATGTACAAATACGATATAACCTTGTCCTGTTTAGGGATCAGGGATTACCTCAAATTTGTAAACATTTTAAGCATTAATCGCAGAGTGACTCATTTGTTTACATTTAATATTATAAAGTGATATAATAGCGATCTATTTATTAATATGTCTCATTCTATTAAAGCTAGCGTGACTCATTGCGTTCGGTTTTATGTATTATAAAAAGTTGTTGGGAAAAATTGGGAATTTGTTTTTATTTAAATGCAAAAAATCGATTTGAATGAGATGGACAGACTTTACAGTCAACTTTATTATAGTAAAATGAAAGTGTTTTTTTTCAAGAAACGACTCTTCAAAATTTACCTAACCCTTACTATATTTGTAGGTAGGTATTTTGTATAATTTCCTCAAAAGAGCAATACAAATAAAAATATTGTTATAAAGTATAAATACTATTGTCGAATAGAATTATAACAATAAACTAAATTAACAAGTGAATTTATGTAAATAACTATCACACATTCGTTATTGATATAAGAACACTTGGTCGACGTCTGTTTGGATCGTAATTGATTTTTTTGCCCATCTTTTTCTTTTTTTTCATTTCCTGGAACGTCGCGCCGTCACGTGAAATGACTGGTGACGAAATTCTATATTAATATAGAATATTTATATAATTCTATATTAATATAGAATATTTATAGGTTATATAAGTATCAAGTTTGTACATAGGTATGCTTTATAATAACTATTAAGTTATGTAAAATTTAATTTGCAATCTAATCTAGCCTCACGCTGTATCCCTAGCGGGATAGTCAGAGAGGCCGGAGCGTCGAATACTACAGTCTCTGCATACCTCTTTCGCCTCGTCCCATTTCATCAACCTCTTCATGCATGCCCTCCGAGAGGTTCTCGTGTTTTACGTGACCTTTCCCTCTAGTATCTCCGATACTGTATTTTCAAAGGTCAGTTTTCCCCCTACCTCTCTTACCGCTCACTTTTCCTTCATCTTTCTTGCCATTCTTTCTCTCATTCGTTCGACGTGCCCAAACCAACTGAACACATTCTTCTTCATTCTCACCGTGACATCCTCGCTAGTGCCTGTCATTCTGTGTATCTCTTTCATTCATGCACCATTAACCCTCTTACCGGCAGCAATACGCCTTTTCGCAGCCATCTCGTGTCTTCCATCTCTACTACATACTTCCCAAATATACCGCTTGATTCACTTGTTCTTATAAATCTTTTAAATTACATTGATCTTGCATTCCGTCCTTTCTTCATTTCTTTCAAATACCAGAACCTTTGTCTTACTCGCATTCAGGCTTAGACCATTATTTTCACACCCTTTTTTCAGAGTCGTGCCTGCAATTCTTATGATGCAGGTAGCACTGCATCATCATTTACAATTTGAATTTCAAACCTAAATACTTATATTATTTTCCTTCACTTTGGATACGATTGGATGTATCGCATTGTACCAGGGTAGTGTCTCCCATAATTTCGTGTTCACACCTCTGTCAAACTATTTTTCCAAATCCACAAAAGCACGGAAAACTTTTTGGTTACCGGCCAATATTTTTTCCGTAATCATGCGGAGGGAAAAGATATAATCCATACCATATCCATACCCTCTTCCAGGGCTAAAGCTTTCTTGGCCCTCCCACAACAGCCTCTCTCTCTTGCATTTTTCTCGCTAATATGTCAGCGAAATTTTACTATGTACTGATTTGGTACGAAAAGAAATAACTACAAATATAAATATAGTTTTAATCAATAACCAAAAGTAAATAACAATATGGATATTAATTAATCTTCAAAACCATAAGCGTCATTGGCGATAAATGCAAATACAAATGCATTTATTTTTATTGGGGCGGATGATGTTGAATTCTTTGAATGGATCATACAAGCCGGCCGACATACACTTGTTATGCAAACAAAAATTAATTACGCAATCCACTCGGTGGCGCGCGTACCTCGTTGTTTAATAAAATGACGGGAATTCACGACATTTTAATTGCATTATAATTGAATTTATAAACAACGGTATATATATATATACCTACATGAAATTTGAACCAGGAACATTTATAGATAAATGTAATTTTTCTGAGCTTTTTAAAATATTTTATTAACTTTAAAGTTTAAAAATATTAAAGTTTTTATTATTTCATTTAAACTTGTAAATGTATTTTTTTTTTCAAAAGATTTTTACTAAAAAGCAGTATCAATAAATAAGATAACAATCTAGTTACCTAAATTAGTAGTTGGAGCGTGTTCAGAAAACATGACTGAATGTCATGTTATCCGAACACGCGATTTTAGATCTCATAGATATAGGGGATTTTTATACTATACTTATATGTAATGTGACATAAATAATATACATATTTACGTAGTTGGTTTTAAAATAGAGATTGATACTTTCAAATCAAATCAGCTTCACGCTTTTTCCCGCACACAGCAAGGTAGGCAGAGGGAACTTAGTGTTAAGACACTGTTCCCCATCTGTGTGTTTCCGAAGGCATTGCGTGTTGAGTGACGGAACTCTTTGCCGCGCTTTGCCCCGACACCAGAGCGAAGGAATGGAAATATAAATTGAAATAAATATTCCATCTCCTCGAGTGGGGATCGAATCCACAACCAGTCGATTTTGTAGTCACACTTTGTGCTTCTTTGGCTTTAATATTGATTTATTATTGTGAGGTCTAGCTCACAATACAAGGAAAATGCAAGACATTAAAGAAGTCCAAAGAAAAGAAGGTTCCAAACAAGAGAAAGTTAGATTCCACCGTTCAGCTTACAACTTCTCAAAAACGATTGAAAAGTTAACATTTTAATCCCTGCATGCAATGAAAGAAATAAATCACTTATCACTTTAAATTGTGTTACTCTATCTCTTAACTAGACTAATGTGAACGAGAAACATTATTATAATTGATCCTGTGACCTTCGGCAGTTTGTTTAGATTTAGATAGTGACAGCCGTTTTATGTCTACTTTTGTTTTCATATATATTTTTTAAAAATTTTCCGTGGCGTGCGTTCCGTTAACGCGACGGTTGTGGATTCGATTCTCACTTGGAGGAATGAATTTATTATGTGACGATGGATTTATAAACAACAGAAATATGTAATACCTACATCGAATTTGAAGCAGGAACATAAAAAAAATTAAAAGTTAAAACCTTATATATAAATTAATATGTAGCATACTTAGATCAATGCATCTTTGTTGCATTTCCTAGCATTGGTAACGTAACAAAGCGCGGCGTTGAGATCCATCACTCAACGGATAGGCCGGCATCACACGGTGATCTATCCTAGAATAGGATCATCCTGGTACTGAATAGGATCATCCTGGTACTGGTGTCGTAAGAGGCGACTAAGTCGTCAGCAATGTCAACACGCATGGACAGACTCGGTCGGATTATTACCACCCCCGGCATTTAAAACCGGCGTGAAGTGGCTTTATGCCGCTGCGTTTCCCATCAGGTAATGCCGGGCTCCGGAGCCCAACCCACCTTAAAGGCCGGCAACGCACCTGTAGCTCCTCTGGGGTAGCACGGGGCCGTGGGCGGCGGTAATCACTTACCCGAACCCGAACCAAAAAGGTGACTCGAACGCCGGTTTGCCGTGTCTTTTCCATAAAAAAAGGGGAACTATAGTATCTTAATTGGAAAATTATAATTAGTAAATACGTAGATTTATTATATATTCTTCTTTTATAACAGTCCGATATCTGATTTAGCTACATCATTACAAATTAAATATCAAAAGTATCTACCGATCCATGCCAATGCCAACGCAAACCATGTTTGCTTAAACAGATGTAAGTATAAGGTCAACATATTTAGGACTTTTCTCTCAAACGTCTCGCGAAACAAGTCAATGCATAAAATAATATATACAAAAAATAATATTCAATTATCATATGAATTGAGGTCAGACGTAGCGCAAGGGTGCACAGTGCGACTGTAAACGGGTTGTTGGTTCGATTCCCACTCGAGGAAATAAAATATTTAGTATTTTCATTTCTTCGCTCTGGTGTCGGAGCGAAGCTCGGCGTTGGGTACCAATGCGCCCAGAAGTTGGTGAAAAATGGAGAACGGAGTGTCTTAATACTAGGTTCCCTCTGTCTGTGCGGGAAATAGCGTGACTCTAAAAAAATATAAAATTGGCCGTACCATACGATGGAACATTTCTGTCGTTGATGATAATAAGAAAATAGTTAGTATAGATAAAGTTATATGTAATACTTGTCTATTGTTTGCAATTAATTTTTATATACGTATTTTATTTTATTGGATAAGGATAGTGTCAAGTTTGGTTAGGTACTGATTATGGAATCCGGTTGAAATTGAAGAAGTCGTTTTTTTTTTGGTAAAAAAATAAAAATATATTGTAACAGTTACAAGGAAAGACATTGTTAAAATTGGCGATCCACGGTTGTCTTTTCGTGTCCACCAATTAAAAAAAAAATGTTCTCATTTTCAACCAACAACAAAAAAGGGAGCGGTTCCCAATTCGCCCGAATGTTTTTTATGCATGTTCTTGTCAATATGCCAAAATGTTAGTTTGCAGTTAAAAATTAAAATTTTACATAGGATTAGCATCCTCTTAAGGTCTCTTTTTAGTTTATTGTTTGGAGGCGGTTTTCTTTGTTAAAATATTTTTTTAATACTCAATTCGTTACATTGAGAGCTCTCAAAAAGAGAGTATCTGAACTCTAGGTTTCTCTCTCCTCCTCCTCCTACCTCTCTATATGCGATAGATGAATATACTCATTTATATATTTTTTTATTAAGAAGTGGTAGTTGCCCACTTTTCTCAAAAAGTATGCGTCGCGACAAGTATAGATTATGTTATTTTATTGTTTACAAAACTGTTTTATGTTCTGTTGCATTAAACATTGATGTTGTAAGTGAACATGATGGAATTCTCTAAATATTATTTTAGAGTAAAAATTTAATATTTAATCGTTTCATTTTATTCGCTTTTTCTATCTTCTTTCTTCTGGTGTCGAGGCAAAGCGCTGCGTTGAGTTCCGCCACTCAACTGTCTTAGCACTAATCTCCCGCTGCCTATATGCGAAGCACAGCCGGCAACTGAAAAAAAAGACATTAAATATTTGTAACTTTTTATTTTATTAAGCATTTATTTATTTTATTTTATAGGTCAATAGAACAACTTGGTGGCTTAGAAACAGAATCTGACTACCCGTACGAAGGAGAAAACGACAAGTGCTCGTTCAACAAAACGCTATCCAAGGTTCAGATAACCGGCGCTGTAAATATCACTTCCAATGAGACTGATATGGCCAAATGGCTTGTCAAGAATGGACCGATTTCAATAGGTATTTAATAAAAGATTGTTGCTTTATTACAACATAATGTATGTAAAAGTACTAAGTTCGATTTTGACTTATTATGTTTAACAAAAAAATATTTTTTAGCTTCACGCTGTAGCCCGCGTATATCAAGGTAGGCAGAGGGAAATTGAGAACTTAGTTTTAAGACACTTTCGGTCCCTACTTTCCGCTGAATTCTTGAGGCACTGCGTATTCAGCGGCAAAATTCAACGCCGCGCTTTGCCCCGTTACCGGAACGAAGGAAATGATAATATCAAATATTTCAATTCCTCGAGTGAGATCGAACCGACAATCTTTTTATATCCGTTACAGTCGTGTCTTTTGGGTCACTGTGCAACGACTGGCCTTACTATGCGTACATCCAAAAATCACGTGAGGCTCTTACGTGAGAAGAAGGGGGGAGGGTAGTAGGATATCACGTGTATTTACTTTGTGAGGTGCTTGCTAATCCGCGATCCGAATACAATAAACATACGAATATTAAATAATGTTCTGTATATATTGCATTTCTTTTAATTATTTCTTTTTGTCTAGACATTTTTTTATAAAAATGATTTCGAGATACTTAAAAATACAAGGGATTTTGAGTTTTTAGTCTTAAAGCACACTACATATCATCGAGTATTTTGTTGTTGTTCTTTTCTTCTTCATATAAACAGAAGAAAAATGTTCTATATTATTGTTAAATATTGTTACGCACAAGTTCATGTTTATAGTAATTATATTAAAAAATATTTTAAAATAAATAAAATGTCTTTTTTGTAGGTATTAATGCTAACGCTATGCAGTTCTACGTTGGAGGAGTGTCTCATCCTTGGAAGGTCCTATGCAGTCCTAAGAACTTGGACCACGGTGTTCTTATAGTCGGATATGGAGTTAAAGGTAATTTTATTAATAATATGGAGTTTTTTACTACTGAAAAATAAAAAAAATCTAGGCGTTATGTGGCTGCATACCATTTTCATTTCCTCACTGTTTTTTACAGTTTTTTAATTTCGTAGATCTGGTAAAATAAAGCACGGTGTTGAGTTCTGCAATTCAACATACAACCTTTAAAGACAAGCAGTTAGGTGGAACCCGCCATCGTTAAATATACATTTTTACTCTTTTAGCTGTTTTAAGAAGATGCAAATGAAAAGATGAAAACACATTGTGTTGAGGTGTGTTCAGAACGAGGAAATTAATATAATTTATTCCACCGAGTGGGAGTCGAACCCACGACTGTCGCGTATCTTCAAATGAGGATAAAAATATAAAATTTATAAATTTAAGAATTTCCTTTCTTTCCCCTTTAGATTACCCACTGTTCCACAAGCATCTTCCATACTGGATAGTGAAGAACTCGTGGGGCAAGTCGTGGGGAGAACAGGGCTACTACCGCGTGTACCGCGGCGACGGCACCTGCGGTGTGAACCAGATGGCTAGCAGCTCTGTTGTTTAGTATATTATATAAATATTTATTGTATATATTTAAAAAAAATAATGAAGTTAAAAAAATATATAAATAATCTAGATTCGATATGACATTTGAATCTAATTAAAAACTGACTTTTACAATGGCGTTGTCACAGAACAGGAAGAACGGTATAAATTTTCGACAATAACGTTTATGTGTTGTGCTTTTTATTCGCAATTCTTAGTTAATCGAAACTGAGTTTTTATTTATATTGTCGTTGTTCTGTGATTGCGGCTAAATATCGTCGCTTTGTGTGGTAGAGGCAGATTTACATTTACATTTAATTTGTTAATTTAAGTTTATTGTTATATCTTAAAAATAAAATTAAGTTAATATAACTATTTTATTATTACAGCTATAAGGATATTTTTTGAATGTAATTTATATAATTATAATTAATACTAATACTATATATTAATACACACATGCAATCTTAAAAGAGCTAATATAAAAAAAAATGTGCTTACACAAATATCTTGCTTATTTCATCTTATTATATATATTTTTTTATTGTAACCGCAATAAAAATGTACCAAAAACAGAATCTCGGCATTTGAGGCTTCCACTATTGGAATGATTGGCTGTGAAATTAAAAAAAATACATATTTCAAATATTGTCAGAAAATTGTCTATTAATTTCTAATTCAAAAATCTTGTTGTAATCTGAATTTAATATTTTTTCATACTTTAATCTATTTCTTATTTTGTTATTCAAAGTTTAACATAACTTATATTTTCGTGTCATGTCTTTGAAAACTATATAATAATAATAATGGCATAATAAACGAATAACGTAATTAATAGTAATATAAAGAATATCCATATAATGGCAACGATGAGTAAATACTCAAAAGAGATTTTTTATATATATGTATATATCATTTTATTTGATCTACTGTCACGGGTTTTAAAATGTGTATAGTATAATTTTACTCTTTTTTTTTAACAAAATATGGCCTTTTTAGTTTAAATTAGAAGCCATCGTCGCACTTTAGTTAGTTGGGTAGTTGTTGGTTCGATACTCATTCGAGGATATAAATTATGATTTTTTCATAGTTTCATTTCTTCGCTCTTGGTAACAAGAATCATGCCTCGAAAATTCAGCGGGAAGATATAAATTAAAAAAATATATATCTGATAATTGTAACTTAGCTTTAATGGAATCTCTAATAATTCACTCAATAATACTAATTTAGGCTTAAGCATAATTTTTATATATACCTTTGATGTTTTTTAATAAATGTTTTTGCAATGAAAATTGTGGTTTTTCTTTAATTATTCTAAAAACTTTTGAACTTGATTTAGTAAAATTTTTGCTATAATTACATTATTGGCTTTAGCAATTTTTATATATTTAATTTTGACACTTAACAATTTCATAAATTAAGATATGCTAACTATTATTATTTAAATTCACTGTAAATCTCAACATGCAGTGCCTTGAATAGTTCGGCGGAAAGTAGGGAACGGAGTGTATTAATACTAGGTTCCCTCTACCTACCCTGTATGCGGGATGCAACGTGACGCTGATTATCATCATATTCGTATTTACCTTCTTTCTCCTCCCGGGGCTTTGCGGGAGGATAAATAAAATTCTGTTTTCATAAAACGGAACAAAATCTGACACTGCCACGTAATGAAATTTGCCTGAACTGTTACTGTGGTTCGATAGACTAAATGTTTGCCTTCTTAAACTATGATTAACCGGCAAAGTAACATAAATGAAAAAAGGAAAAAAATTCTTTAATAAGTTTATATATAATTGCGTATTTTCCTAAGCCTCCAACTGCAGCTCTCGTAACTCTTTAAATTGGTATTTTAATATTTAACATTTTGAATGTTCTGCGCCCCTTCGTATTATATTGTATTGTAGTCGTCGATCATATTATTTGTGGTATTGTTACTGCCTCCTCATTTATATAGGAAATATCCATTTTCATGTTGTGTTTCTGAACTTTCATTTCCCCGAATGTAATGGATCCATCCTTTTGTGTGTCTTGTTAAGGCAAGCGTGTGATATACTGTCGCGTTGGGCATTCTTAATGCTTTTCGTTTGCATGATTACTACTGACTCGTATTCAAGTCCCTGAGATATATTGATGGTTCGGGTGAGCGATTTTAGCACCCTCCTCCCCCCTTCATTCCTTTTCCTGATAAGGTCCACTTTTTCTGCTTGTGTGTGGACCAGGTACAGAATATCGAGGGAACCCGTGTATCGCGATTTTCTCAGAGAGCGAGTTATCCGTTGAACTGAGTAGATTACCTTATTAACTTCGTTGAGCGCGTTTGTCACATGTAGTGGACATCTATTGGATCACGCTAGTTTTTGACTGATGGCTGTCACGAGGTTTGAGCCGACATAGTGCATTTGTAAGAGGTTTAATCTGTAGATAAAGGATAATTTGTTTATATCCCCGATGAGTGTGTCTTGGCCTTTGATAATATAGATCATTTATTCATCTCCGTCAACACTACACTAAAGTTAAATTATACAACTGCATAGCAAAACAGAATGAGAAATTCCATTCCAGTCCAGTCGTGGCGCAGGGGCACAAGTGTGACTGTAAATACGACTGGTTGTGGGTTCGATCTCCACTCGAGGAAACGAAATATTTATCTAAATTTATATTTCCAGTTCTTCGCTCTGGTGTCGAGGCAAAGCGCGGCGTTAAGTTCCGCCACTCATCATGGCTCGCCTTTAGAATTCGGCGAAAAATGGAGAACTAGGTTCCCTCTGCCTACCCTGTTGTGTGTGTATTTTTTCCATGAAATATGTATTTTTTTTTAATTTTCAGATTTTTTTCCTTTATATGTATTTTAAGTTCTCACTTCGTACCAATTTCATAACTTTCGGTATACGGGAAGCTCCTGTAGATTTTGATTACGCAGTGAATTACATACAAAATGGATCTTTTGATTGACTTACGTTCTTGATTCTTACTGTGCTCTAAATGACTGCAGAATATTCATGATATTTGATACGATTTTCAACCCCAGCAGCTTGATGGCTCAACTTGATGTCAAAATAAATGGTCCTGATCAAGGGACAAACGGACAAACATAGGAGTTCGGTTTTTTGCTTTTGAATTTATTTCTTTTCAATTAAGTTAAAACCTACTTTGACACGAAGTTGACATAAAAATATAATTAAATGTAGTGGAACGTACTTTACCGCTTGAAATATGTGAAAATTAGGTCACCAAGGTTAATTATTTAATAAAATCAAAAATATCTTAAACAATTGTAAATCTCAATCAAATGTATCTTACAGTCAGGTTGTAGGTTCGATTCCCACTGGCAAATGAAATATTTAATATTTTTCTTTCCCCGCTCCAGTAACGAGGTAAAACACTGCGTTGAGTTCCCCCACTCAACACGCAATGCCTATAGAATTTGGTGGAAATTAGGGAAAGCACGTCCAAACACCAGTTTTCTGATACACTTCACCTTTCTTTCTAGATACACTGTCATGCTAAAAAAAGTGAACATAAACTCAATTTCTTCTACTTCACTGGGAGCATCACTTTTTTTGGTGCCAGGTCTACGCCGTAGCACAATCAATTATAGTAAATAGACCATAATCGACTACACAGTCATGGAACCATTTCCACGATAATACTACAGACATAAACCTCAAAAGTATAAACATTTGTATACACACTGTAGGATTACAAACAAATATGAATTAACTAAATACACTTTTATTTCTCCCAGTTCAAATACGCTATTGTACAATCTAAGGCCACGGTAAGCATTGAAACAATACAAAAATTTACATCAAGCAAACCAGAAGTAGAGAAGAGAAAAAGAGCTGAATATAAAATATTATCTACATTTCAAACTAACCGGGAGATATGTTTATTATCTTTTCATTGGAGCAATGAGGAAATCTATTCATTGCACGGGAGAGTGCAGAAAATTATACTCGAGGCAGAAACTTTTTAGCTGAAGAAGCTCCGTGAACTTTCCGGTTGTTAGACTACAATGCCAGTAGCTCGTAGATATTTATTTAACTTATATACCTTGTATTTTATGTCAATAAAATTTATGAGATCAGTCGTGGCGCAATGGTGACAGGTTGTGGCTTCGATTCCCAATCGACGTAATTAATATTTGATATTTGCGTTTCTTCGCTCTGGTGTCGGCTAAGCGCGGCGAGGAGTTACGCTTCTCAACACATGATGCCTCCAGAATTTTGCAGAAAGTCGTTAGTGGAGTATGTGAAATTAGCAAGTGGATAAAGAAGAAAACTAAAGTATTTATTTAAGGTTGATAATGAAATTTATTCACATATATAACAAAAGTGTAATTCATCTAATCTCTATATTTTCGCATTTTTTTTTTGGCACAGTCTCCATGCGAATGTTAAATAACAAATACGTAATGAGAGTCCCCTCAGTGATGAACGTACCGACTTACATCACTGAGGGGATGATATGAACTGTTATGACGTAAGAACCTGAAGTTAGGCTGGTAGGTTCATAGACGAGCGTAGGGAAGCCCTAAGAGCGGAATTTCTTAGCCCTACAGGTACAGATCCTTTACCGATACTTTATACTAAGCAAGTAGCTATATTAAGTCTAAATTAAGTCTCAAGCGACCACTATTTAAAATATATACCATTTTACAGATATGAAAAACATTTTAGTAAACAGTAACAGTTATTCTCGCCTTTTTCTTTTCTGCCATCTTCATTTTAGGTTTCTGTTTATGGCCCTTAAGTGTGCAAATCAAGAACACTCCGCGGCACTCACTCCAATCTTAGTATATAAGACTTTTGACATAAAAAAAGAAGAAAACACATGAATCACAGGCTTTCTTTACCAAACACCGTGTGTGATGAGTAATAAAGATAATGTTGCATTTTATTATTAACCAATAATCTTTAAGTTATTTTATTTGTAAGATTTCAAGTGGAAAACAAAATCGTATTTATAAAATTAAGTATCTCTGACATAATTAAATACTAGCCCGCGTAGTTTTAATTGAATAAAACGGCCTATGCGTTATCATCTAGACGAAATATAGTACAGACTGTGTAGACTGGAGACCATCATGCCTCAGTCCATTCACGCTCAGGGCAATGATTATATTTAAATCATTTTTATTTTTCATCCATTTGATATGCGGAAAAAAAATAAAACTGCAAATTGTAGACTTTTTACATATAAAAAATAAAAAAAGTACACGAATCACAGGGTTTCTTTACCAAATTGCGTGTTTGATGAGTAAAAATGATAAAAAAAGATAATATTCCTTCTACATCTAGCAATAACCTATAAGTTAGAGTTATCTTATTTGTAAGACTTGGAAGTGGAAAACAAGATCGTTAGTAATCGATCGACTTTATCAACTTAGTATCTTTGACGTAATTGAATACTAGACCGAATAGTAGTTTTAATTCAATAAAACGCTTAGACGAAATACACTGCAGACTGTAGACTGTAGACCATCATGCCTACTGCCCGCAGTGGGATAGTGATGGTTGTGGATTCGATTTACACTCAGGGCAATAAATATATTTAAATTATTTTTATTTCTCCTCTCCTGTAGACAAAACTCCGAGTTGAGTTCCACTACACTATCAGCAATGTCTCGAAAATTGGAAGTTAAATGGGTAGAGAAGCATCCCGACACTACGATATGCGAAATAAAGAATAAAATTGCAAATTGTAGCCTGTGATAGATGACAACAGCTATACATAGGTATGAAGTGCACATGTCTCGGCATTGTGCCTTCGAGGTCGCGAAAGTGGAACGTCGAATGTACTCTTGAAATGGGGTTAGCTGCGTAATATATATGCAGTGAAATATATCGCCAGTTTTTAACAGTGTTCCGGATCGACGCTAGTTTTATCATATTTGGTTTGTTTTGTTTTGTTTTGTTTTGGATCCCTCGATATTGGATTTATATTAAAATTGGTTGTCGTCGTGGAGTGTTTGGGTCGTGTCTTTCATTTGATGTTTGTCAGTTCAAAGTTATTACTCCTTATAAAGGAGTTTTTATTTTTATTGTATGTTTAATTTCCTATTTAGTTATTTATTTTATGCGTCTTCAACAGTCGTATAGTTTGTACTTACATAATTATATCATACTGCTAATATTAGACGAACACAAGTCACAAACAATTATAGATCCTAGAGAAAATATAGATTAGATCAAAGTAAAATAATATAAATAATAAACTTCAGCGTCCAGTCGTGGCGCGGCGGCACGAAGTGTGACTGTGAAACCGATTGGTTGTGGGTTCGATCCCCACTCGAAGAAATGAAATATTTACTTAAATTTATAT
>DWAN01000882.1:0-20287 GCA_018230445.1 Heliconius hewitsoni
ATGTATATATATGTATATATATGTATATATATGTATATATATGTATATATATATATACTCGATCCCTACTCGAGAAAATGAAACATTCATTTAAATTAATATTTCCATTTATTCGCTATGGTGTCGAGGCAAAGCACGGCGTAGAGCTCCGCCACTAAACACGCAATACCTACAAAATTCGGCGGTAAGTGGGCAAATGGAGTGTCTTAACACAAGGTTCCGCCTCGTTAAGCTGATATATATATAAAAATAAAAAATATATTATATTTAATAAATAATATAATAAGTAATGCTTATAATGCTAGCACACCGGCAAGTGGCTACTGTTATAAATATATAATATCGACGGCGTGAGCTAGAACGGTTAATGGACCGTAACCCTAATGCAATGTAGATCGATTTGAAGGAGTGCATCCAACGAGTCCGAAGCAGTAATAAATATGAAAGGTACGAGTACATTTGGTGTTTCGAATTCGATAGTTCATATTATCTTACAAAAACTGATTAGAAAATGCTCTTTAGAATCCGTGTCGGTTATAACTAATAACTTGAAACAATAGATTATACAATATCTCGACACAAAGTGTAGGAAAACGTCATGACACAGTGGTGGTTTGTGTCTGGCATAATAAGCAATTACGGCCGAGTTCCTTGATCTGTATTCCCGTTCGTAACAAATATTGAAGGCACAAAGCGATATCAATAAAGTATTTATTTGTTAAAGCTTGAGACGAGTTGACTTTCTTTGTCCCTTCATATATCACTTTGTTCTTGTTTCATCAATCACAAATATATATTTGGCATCCTTTTCAAATTTTATTGTTCTAAGGAATGTAAGGTAAGATCGGTTCAATAGTTGGCACGTGGTTCATTAGTAAGCGTACATAACCAATTATTATATAAATATACTAGTCAGAGATAATAATATATCATGGATATACACGGCGAGGTACAGTATTGAGAACCCAATACCGCTCGTTCTGGCTAGCATCTGTTGTGATATGCGAGTGAAGTGTGTGTAAATGGCTAGTGTTGTCTCTGTTATGCATTATCGATATAAATGCAGCCGGCCTCGTGCACCGCGATGCGATGCGCAAATCAGGCACGCTACCGGGCACAAGCGTTGGAAGAAACACTATATCGTTCAAGTTTATATTTCTTTAGGTTTTGTTTAGCCAATTTATATACAAGCGTGTAAATGCTGAACTAAAAATCATATTAAAGTTAACCTAATTACGTAGCTTTCTGTTACTATATAAAAGAAATATATTATTAGTTGTTAGTGTTACTTAGCTTCAACTCAAATGAGTTTGATTTACGATACGTGATGATAATGTTATTTACGAAATGTAAAATACTAAATGAAATTGTATATATATATAATAAATGTGGCCTCACGTCTGTGTGTAGCTGCGGCTGCACGGGCAGCGCGGGCACTGTGGGCGTGGCGGCGGCGAGCGGCGTGGCGGCCACGAACGACGTGGACACAGGCGACGGCGTCGTCGCCGGCGGCTGCTGCTTCTTTTTTAACGCTTCCTGAAATAATTACAAGTTACGATATAAATATCATATGAAGGATTACTTTTCTGTATATATATACGGTTCATCTAGCATGATATACGAAAAAATATTAAATTGGAAATTTTCTTATTATTATTTATGAATAGACTACGCTACTAGACTACTAAAATTATATTCATTTAATTCTTTAAATCCATAAAAACTCCACAAATACCACAATAAACGTCATACACACATACACAAGAATATAGTTACATGCTCATTGCATACTTTGTTAAATTAATTGACAGTAGTTACACGTGAAGAAAACGAGGCAAAACATACATCTTAGATGACATGAGAAACTAAAATATGTTAGATAATGTTGGCAATTTCCATGTGAACTAAATCTTTATGAGTAAAATGTACAGGATTGGTGAGTTTCATATTATAAGTAAAGTAAAACAAACCGTCATTTCTAAGCTTCTGCATACAATAATCAATTAGAAATTAAACTTCTTTTTTTTAAAAAAAATCCAAGATGCGCCAGGATACCGGGCACCTTTTTATCTTGCAGTAGGCAAAGAGAACTTAATGGCAAAACCTCTATTTTCCGCTTTCCGCCCAAATTCGTGACATGTTGAATGGTGAATTTCAAAGATGCTCTTTTGTGATATGAAACCAGCAAAATGAAATCAATTTATTACCCGAATGGATATCGAACCCATAGTTATCGCATTAACAACCAGACGCTGCCCCACTACGCCACCATGGTCACAAGTTACTAATGAATAACAAATATAATCTTACAAAAACAACGTCATTATTTTATGAAAAAAAGGACAGTTGCAGTCTTGATGGAGCAATTGGGATGCGTCTGCATCATGTTTGTGGATTCATATATCACCAGAGCAGTTTTTATATTATTGTAATGATTAACCTTTGAAACTCGGCGTAGAGATCCGTCACCCAACACGCATTTCCTTTGTTTATGTGGAATTTTGAAATAAAAATTAAGATTAATTTCATTCGGTCTCAATAACTTATCTAACTTTAACCTTTAGGTTAAACATTAAGTATATAACCGGGTAATACATATAAATAAATCTATGGTATGACTGTAAATGTATAATTTAACTGATTGTTAGGCAAAATGAAACTCTAATCTCAGTTTTGTGCAATTTTATGTTACATATTGTTGCAAAAAAACTGTTAATGTAAAGAATAAATAAATATAAACAAATGCGATGTAATCAATTACTTCAATATAAATTTTGATAAAGTTGTTTTAATCACCAAGTCCAAATTATTTTGAACAACCAATCTATTTACTGTAAAAATAAATTATATCTTGAAAGTTTCCTTTATTATTACATAAAGCAACAACTAAGAAACCATTCAATACGCGTAGTTCAATTTCCAGGACGAAGTAGGAATCACTGTAAGTGATTGAAATGAAATGAAGAAAGACTGAATGGAGCTAAATATCAAAGAAGATATATATATAATAGAGACAAATTGCATGAAAATGCAATTTTTTCGAATTATTGTTTAATACTACCATTAGAAAAACCTACCCCAATATATGTTATTTTATATAACATTTAATAATTTCTATCCCAACATTGTATTGATTCGAAACGAGGTGCTCTATATTCCCGTTATATGCGGGATACGCATATAGAACACAAATTACAACTGTTCACACGATAAAAGTGTAGTATAACCTCTTTAGTCTAATTATACGTATAATAGATTTTTCTAGGTGACAAATGGATCACGCGGCGTAATTTACTTAAGTAAATTTAAATCGCGGGACGTATTAAAAATATACGTATCTGATTATTTTTATTTTAAATTTTTTCTTCCATATCGTTAAATTGAAACTATAGAAATTAAATTGAAACTATATGTAATACGTGAAAAGAGAAGGATACAAGCAATATTACATTGAACACTTAAAACCGCCGATTTCATTCTTTCATACTCTTGTAAACAGTAAGTTTCTTACATTTCGACACATTATTTCCACACATAACATTAAAATCATTATTCAACATAAATTAGTACATATATTAGTGAGGCGAGCAGTAAGAAAAGTGAAATTGCAACATGTTAAGCCGATAGCAGGCGCCCCTAGTGCAGCTATCTTGACCGCATTTTTGGAGTCGCTGACTAAAAAAAAATTTGTTTGTTATTTGGGGCTGTGCGAGTACCTACTACGTATTGGACATCACACTTTGTCGCGCTGTAAATGACCCAACTTGTAAAACCACCTGAATCCTGCGAAAAGCAGAATAGGCAGAAGGAAGGAATAGTATTAAGACGGTCCGTTCCCCCTTTTTCCGCACAGTTTTGGAGGTATTGTGTGTTGAGTGGCGGAACTTAACGCTGCGCTTTGTGTTGCCTAGAGACCAGAGCGAAGAAGTGAAAATATTAAATATTTAATTTCCTCGAATGAGAATCGAACTTACAACGTGTCGCGTTTACGCTCTTGTACACCCTACGCCGCGACTGGCCTCAACTTACTTTATTTAAAACTTCAATATTAAAATAATAATAAATAAAAAGACCAATTCATTATAATAAATAGTTTTTAACATAAATATTACAAAAGAAATACAGAAAAGATGAGAAAAAGCTTATCGTTTCATTATACAGCGTCATGTTCTTTTTTTCGTTCAAATTCCTTACAAGAAGTCACATTCTCGTTCGCAAACTCGAGCTAAACATTTGTAGAAGCCTATGAAGTAAATATGAATTAAAACTATTTCAACATTTTTAAAGTGTTATTCCACACTTAGTATCCCAATCCGTTCAATTTTTATACGTTTACTAAACGAATAAGTTAAAACATACCCCCGTAGTTTCATTCGGACACTTAAAAATAGCTGTGAAATACAATTTGTTCTTAATATATTATCACCTTCACGCTGTATCTCGCACCCAGCAGGGTAGGTACAGGGAACCTAGTTTTAAGACACTTAATATGTTGCGCTACAATATGTTGGCTTGTTCTTAATATGTTGGCAATTTTTATCACAAAACTAACTTTACAAATTTAAATAAATAAATCAAATAACGTATTATCGCCCTTATTTCATTAAAATATAATTAGCACAGTTTGACTAAATACAGTTATTTTTTTAATATTAATAATGTAAATTAGGTGCATATGTACATAATGTCCTGTTTTTAACTTTCTCAAAAGAATTCCAATCAAGTACAAAGACAAGTAAATATAATAAAATAATGTATAATAAAATATTTATTCTATGACACGTAAAGCACTATTTATAAAAAATACTGGAAACACTCACGTACAGTACGATCGACCAGTCGTGGCCGCAATGAACTTAAGACTTTCCGAACTTTTGTTAACTCAATAAGAAAATGATCAAAAGTAATACAATAACATCTTAAAATCAAATCTGGGCAGCCCTCAACTTCAGGGCGGCCACGACTCGTCGATCTTATTTCTTATATTGTAATATATTTTGGGAGCTCTCATCTAAAACCAGTCAACCCTATTTAAAACACGCAACATACGTACATTGCCAACAAGACAAGATTTCAAATAAAACACGGAGCTATTGACCTCAAAAAACAAACCTCTAAAGAAATACTGTAATAACAATAAATAAGCGTGTGCGATTAAAGACTTTGTATAAAAATATTAATGTAGTTGTACATAATAAGTTCTATACATACTTGTGAACGATTTCTTGCGTTATAGTTGTAAAATTACCGTTTAGTTACCTTCAATGGGCGTGGAATATTTAATTTATCATAGAAATGACAGTATGATGATAGAAAGTAAAATAAAACATGACAAACCCATTTTCTTATAGAGCATGTGTGACAAATCAACATGTATGTCAGCTGTGTTTTCATTGCAATTTTGACACCACAGACACTAAAGCCCATATTTATATCGCGCTCTCAAGAATATCATAAATTATATATCTATGAATGAAAACAGCATCTCAAGTGCAATCTGAGAGACGAGAGCGACTTAGAAATGCGGGCCAAAAATGACAGTCATGTTTGCGCTTATCGTACACAAAGCTGGTTTCAACAATACTCTGTGATGGTATCAATAACGTAGATTGGCCATATTGGCATAAGCAGTATAAAAGTATTAATGACACAAAAATGTTAAAACTATTATTTAAACGCAATAAATATACACACATAATAGCATATTATTTTTTAAATTACTTTAGTTAAGCTAGTACAATAGCTCACTCAACGTGTGACACATCAATATAATTCACACTAACATTGAACGAGTAAATCGAATTAAAACTAAAAAACAATAAGATAAGATATAAATAAATTACCTTAAAGCAAACTGAACATAATCCGTCCGTAGAGGGATTTCCGTAAAATCCGCATCCTGATCGGCACAGAGCCTCCATGGGATTCGACTCTCTCTCCATAGTTCCACGATAATTTCACTTTAACAACAACAACAAAAGTTAAGAGTGCGATTGCACTATCAGTATATTGCACTTGTTTTTAACACAAAGTTCACAATGGTCGCAGTACAATGCACTTGTAGACGTTATTTTAGTCGTAGGGTGGGGGGTCGCACGGTATGCGAACAGCGGCCTTCCGATAGCCGTGGAGACGCTACTTCTTTCTATGTCAGGATCGCAAGGGGCCCTGTAACAAAATTAATTACAATTATTATTTATATCAAGTAGCAAAATCGAAAAAATGGAAGACATTCAACAACGTTCCGTATCGTTTCCTTTCATTCTTCACCTTGATAATACTAGGAGAAATATCATTTTAAAATGGACGTTAATCAGTCATTACCCAATCTGGCTGAGCTTCAACTTCAAAAACGCTAGTGGTACAGATGGGCAAAATTAAAGTAAAATTTTAATCACGATTTTAATAAAATAATACGCATTTATAACTACGCAGAAAACGGCCATATAAAATAAATTGTAAATACAAAAACACATATGACGCATACAGAGCACGCACTATAGAAAGTGGTATCTAAGCGAAGAGCGCGATTTCGTAGGCAAAACATAATATACATAACGTCAGGGTTGCATAACAAGAGAGAGTCGAGCCAAAAGCGGAACACGCCTGCGAACAGCAGTGCCCGCGCCCCGCGTCAAGGTCCCGCGACCCCCGCCCGACATCTGACACTCTCGACACTCCACCACTAAGCCAGCTGTAACCTGTCGTTACCTTCTATATCACTTATACACATGTTAATATTCGAGTGCATTCACTATACCATACTATAATATATTGTTAAGATAACACAGACACGCAGCGTCATCTACAGTAATGTATGTTGTTGTTCTATAGATGAACGTATTCAAACTCATCTTTAAAAAATAAATATTTCTTAAAGTAAATGTCTCAATATTTAAAACTATAAACTTTAAAAATGTATCAGTTGCGTACAATAGGTATTTATAAATTTGTAAAGCACCACGCATAACTAATAAATTATAAGATGATATAGAGGAGTGCACTGAGAGCGAGGTCGTTACACGAGACCAGCCAGTTGGGAATGTCATCGACCGGGTGGAGGAGGAGCCGGCTGGGGTGCGTGGTGGAGTAGCAACGCCCGCGCAGAGCCCTACACGTGTATAGCTTCAGTCACAGTCCGAAGTCCACGTCAATGACGTGAATCGCCTTCTACATTCTAAACCCATTATTGTTTCGTCGCTATTCAAAAATACTTTGAAAAGACAGCTATATCTATATATTTATCAACATTCAACGACGCACGTCGGTTGTTTACTTGAGCGAATTGGCGAAAACATTTTTTATTTAATAAAATAATAATTTAATTAGCTTCACGCTATATCCCGCACACAGCAGGGTAGGCACAGGGAACCTAGTGTGACATATGACACTCCGTTCCCCACGTTCTGCCAAATTTTGGAAGCTTTGCGTGTTGAGTGGCAGAACTCAACGCCGCGCTTTGCCTCGACACAAGAGCAAAGAAATGGAAATATAAATTTAAGAAAATATTTCATCTCCTCGAGTGGGGATCGAACCCACAACCAGTCGGGTTTTACAGTCCCACTTTGTGCCACTGCGCCACGACTGGCCTCATTTTTTATTTAAACAGAATATGTATATTAGAGATAAAATAGTCCAACTCGACAGTATACGTAGGTTATCACAAAATTATTGGTGTCGTCCACAGTTTCCACGGTGTGCGTCCCACATGATATATCTAAGTTAGCAATAATTATTTGTTAATGTATCCGGGTCAGGGTCGCTTTAGTCGCTTTAGTTGGCGACTATGGCCAGAGGTGCCACGAATGTGATTTAAATTAAACTCCAATTGCCGCTTATATCACAATATCATTTGATATAATATATTTCTCACAATTTGGTATATTTTAACAACAACATTGGAAAGTGTGTCAAGGCTTTTATTAAACGATTACAGCAATTATTGACTCGCAAAACTAAAAATTGTACCAAATCATCAACTGGCTTGGTCTGTTCTTACGTTATACTTTTTATATCCTAACCTCTTCCTACTATGACTTGATGTAGATAAGAGGAAACGATATAAATGTCGATACTGTGATGATATGCACATTAAAGCTATTGGTTACAATTAAGTATATATTTTAATGATATACCACGAAATATAATATTCTACAAAAATATACTCAAACCTCATTGAAAGAAATAAAATAATTATTAATCAATACCTAATGCTTACTGTATTACAACAAATTAATTCCACATTGCCTAACAATTTCTTGTATTTCGCTGAACTAAAACTATAACGCCGCAATCGTTTAAACAGTGCCGAACGTAACGAAAATTATTTCAAATCCTTTGCAAGGCATAGGCATACCTTTCAATAATGGCAAATACAAGTGCAAATATAACTGTTGTCAATAGCACTCGGATAAAGGTTTATTTCTAGAACAGAGGACGATATCTATATCGTAAGATAGTATTGTAGGTGCCCTATGTATAGGTGGGTAGTGAGCTATACGTGTGCGGTGCGCGCGGCCCGCTGACCTACTTGCAGAGTATTCTACGCAATTCGAGCGCGACCCGCTTCGAGCTGCACCAACGGAGCCGAGGTTCACTATTTTGAAGATGCGTAATTGAGCGAGGCATAGTCGTTCCATTTAAACGTATCAATATCATCTTTGTATATGTGTAGAGACAACTATGACAGATCGTTTGACAAATAAGTAAAAAAAATCCAAAATATATATCAAACAAAAATTTATAATATACTGTTGCCCTAAAATATCTTATTATTCAAATGTAAACGATTTAAATGTTTCAAGGGGTTCACATTTATGCTTATAATTCAAAAAATACCACACACTGGCTGGTACCAGAAAAAAACACACACCGAGCTCTTCTCCCCTGCGACGAGCATGTGTGGCGTAATCCTTAATATTGTTAACAGACGTTTCTAGGTGGCGCGATCTCGCAGGCAGCCACTTTCAAAATGAAGCCATGAATGAATGAAAGTTTTAATATCCGTGTCTCCACGTAAACAAGATTCAAGAGCGAACTGACTTGTAAATATGTCTTACGAAATCAGAACGCAAGTTACAATCACTTGTTTCTATTAAAATCGGAAACTTCGTCCATTTATTAACATAATTAAGTTATTTTTTTTCCAAATTAAAGGAATAATTTGAAATTTATTAATATTAAAGAGAACAGATAATGTAGAAATGAAAGAAAATATCCCATCAAAATATTCAACAAACGAAAATTCTTTCATAGAATTCAACTACTACTACTATCTATTATCAAAAATTGGGTTTCACAATTACACTATCGTTCCACTTACGAATCTTATCTTTCACCCAATTGATCAAATTTGAAACGCCCGAGGCGAAATACAGGTCTGACCACTAAAGCAACGGTAACAATAACGGTATCTGGTAAAAATCGAGCGGAGCACATAAATCCTTGTGAAACTTGAACACGCTCAAAGGATGCTGTTGCAATTATAATTAGAAAATTGATTTTGAAACATCTCTCAAAGTGAATCCGTTATCACAAAAGCGAAGATTCTAAGCGCTCAGCGAACAAACAAAAAATAAATACACGGAAATACATCAGCTGAAATCGAGGTCAATAAAATTATTTCTTGGCTTGGCAATGGCAACACATTAAAAAAAAACGGTCGAGGCACGAAATAAATTAGCACTCGCGCATTCAACAACATGTCCTATCTAAGCGGAAATGTTACACACCTAAAATAGAAGAGCCAGGGCCTCGCACGAGCCTTCCGTGTGGTATCGCAACGGGGAAGTGAACAAAAGCTTTGGCAAATAAAGGCAACAGGTTTGCGCAATTGTAACAAAGCGCTGATCCTGTCAGCTCGAGAAGGACAATGACATAGCATTTGGAGCGCTGCGTCACAGACGTGCACAATGACGCTCCACAATGAAGCGTGTTCGCGACGGCAAGATGGCCGCCGCGGCGTCAGCTGATCGTGCGCGCACGCAGCTGTGCTGAACGTGCCGTTTCGTATATCGCTCTCTCTTTCGGCAGCGGTGATTAAGACACCACTCTCATTGTATTAGCGTCGCACACACTATATACAGATGCTAGCGGCGTAATTAACGACAATTTGGAAACGATTGCGAAATAAATATAATTGTATTAACTTACAGGTGGTTCAACACAGTAATATAGAGAAATAATTCGAGTGAATCAATCATATAAGATTCTATTTCCCAATAAGAACATTAATTAACAAAACCATACATAACCACGTTTAAATTAACAAAAGAGAATTTTGAAATTTAACAAGGATGAAGATAATCAAAGTTCATTTTAAGTATATGTATACTCGTATTCACATAAAAACCACTAACACATAAATGTTTGTTTTATGGTAACAGCTGAACATTACACGATGTGTATGTGATATGAGTAAACTTTTAAATTACAGGAAATAAGGATAATTAGCTATTAGGTAGAGATATGGAAGAGAATATGTCATTCCATTAGATTAGCGCTCTTGACGCAAATACATGAATATTACAAACTACATAGTGGACATTACGCAGTGATGGAAAACTATTCAATTGGAACTTGACGAAAACGTGAAATTGCATGAAAGTTCTAAACAAGCAAGGACATTGACCTTCTGGCATCAAGGTCGGGGCGGCGGCCTTCAAACAGCCTCGTCTAGCTGGCTCACAGGCTCCACTTGACGTCTCGCAACACAGACGCACACACAAGGGCGCCGTACACCGATACACATCAACACATTCAACCACAAGGCATTACCTTCATGCAAGAGCACAGATCCATGGCCACGTCGAAACAACGCTCACGAGCACTTCACCTCAACAACAACAACAAAAAAAACAACACGCAACTTTTTGTCGAACGAAACGAAACGAAACGGCGCAATTACTATAAATATTATCGGTCCAGATAAGACGGTTTCGTGGCGGCGGAGGAGCTCCGACGCGCGCGGCGTTGCTGCTCGAACTGGCCGCCGCCGAGTGCCCGCGTCACCGTCACAGTCGCCACACGCGCGACCACCACACAGTAAACACACGCACCACGCTCACAGGCGAACAAACACTCATTAGAAACGAGATTAAATTGAACTTTTAAAATTATTGGAACCGCGGTGACGCACGGATCACCACGTATGACTCATGGCTTTCCCTGAACATGTCTCTAGGCACCTATGAATTGCATCATACAAATAAGCCTCTAAATAGTTTTGTTGGAATACCACATATAAAGATAAGATGAATGGAACCTATATAAAAATAGTACAAAAGCATACAAGTGCGAGTGCGTCACGTGGAGGTGGTATTATTGGTAATACACAAAGGTGTAGATAGCGTGCACCGACCAGATCGGTGCGGGTGCGTTGGACGTGGACAAAGCCGCGACGGCGCGAGTCGTCGATCTCCCCGAAATTAGTCCTGGGCCGGGGCGCTGACCTCGTCAGCTACGCGCGAGTCACCGTCTCTCACTGAGCAAGTCCCGATTCAATAAATCCCTGTCACTGCTAGTCCTCAGCGTGCTCTTTGTTTACTACCAATTATACACAAACAATTGATGTTGTTCAATCAATTTTGTGGTAAAACTAAGAAATTTCTTCGTAATTTGGTAAACTATATAATTCGAGGAAATTTGAATATCTCTAATATAATGAAAGGGGAAAATAATTAATTCATTAAGTGGCGCCAACGTTCATTGTCAGTGTTCTTTTAATATTAGATATTAGAATTACTAAACGATACAGTTAAGGATATTCGTGATGTTAAGCATACTTTTATGAAGTTAAAAACCACTAGTACCTAATCAAATCCTAATAATAACTAAAATAAAAAAATAAGAAAAAACGTATTGTATTTAGTAAAAAGAACTAGTAAGATTATGAAGCCTGATACATACCTGATGTTGAAAAAGAGAGTTGCGGACGAGACAAATGTCTTTCCAAGTACGAAGACCCTTCAGCTCACAACCAGGCGACACCACGTCTGTGCGGTTGAGGTCAGCATCCACCGGCATCACAATGAATAGTTACTCCACCTGACAAAAATATTTGTCATGAAACTACTACTCTGAAAATAATTTTATTATAGATATATTTGAGTAATAATTATAGATACTTTCTTAGAAAACGTATAATTTTTTTAACCTAGCGGAAATTAAATCTGCGCCTCTTAGAAACCCGGCAAATAATTGTAAAACAAATCTCTTTAAAATCGTTTACGGCACCCCATAATAATTGTAAAACACACTTAACGAGTGCTATCTCGATTTTAGACCCAATATAATTTTTCGAATGAAAGAATTTATGAAATTTATAATATTGGTAGCTTAATAGCATCTCGTTTCTTAATTATAGGTATTATAACACAAACTTATTTATGTAACTAATTAACAATTAGGATCAGCCAAAAACTAAATGCTAATCACGTTAAGTTGAAGCGTAAATAATAACTTACTCCAAATATTATAGATTTTGCCTTTCATTTTAGTTTAGTAGTTTTAGTTTTTAGTAAAAAAAAACGTTTTTTTCAAATCACATGACATATGGACGAAAACAATTCTTAATTCCCCAGACCGATAACAAACATAACGTTCGTTTTTTTTCTATATATTAATAAAAATAATCTCACAAGATTCATACATACATAATAGACGCTAAAAATAAAGTAAACCACGCCATTATCATAATGACAGTATCCGACAAACAACTCGTGACTTCTCTCTCAGTATCTAGTGTGTAGCTGTAAGTGCTACAATAATAAAAATACTGTCTAACTACATTATATTAACTAGAACTGTTTTTTATTATAAATAAATTTACCATCACTTTTTACTTGTTGTAACATTTATAAAATACTACAATTCGTTTTTTAAATTACGTAAAAACACGAAAAAAACAAAACCTAGTGCCTAAAAACTACTTTTTGTGATTTTCTATTATTTGTTTATCTGTTATAAATATAAGGAAAAATTAATATATACGTAAAGAACTCTGGATTCCAGAATTCCACCAGATTCAGAATTACTAAAAAAGCATGACGCATTGTCTGGTCATCCTGGCAAGAACTACAGGGATTTAAGACTATAAAAAAAATTATATCATCACACTTGACAGATAAGATTCAGACATTAAATAAGATTCATGTTTGCATTGCATTGGTGAAACTGAGACTTCTTTGGTGTTTTATATTCTGATTTTGGATTTGGATTAGAAATAAATAAATAAATTTTAACACAAACTTAATAACTTTCTTTTCATAAATTGATCTAATGTAACAAAGGGGACCTAGTGTTAAGACACTCGCTTTCCCACAGATGAATTCTGGAGGCATTTCATGTTCAGTGGTGGAACCAGAACCAAGAAATAAAAATATACATTTATGAATAAAACCCACAACCAGTCACATTTACAGTCACATTTTGTGCCCCTGTGCCACGACTGGCTTCATCATAATGAAAAAGATACTACTTTTTTTTTTAAATATTGATAACACCATTGTGTCTACTAAAATAACAGCAAACATAGCATACATATTAAATCTCATTTGAGAGGTTCTATTTTTTTAACTTCATAAAGTGTGAAGCAGATCCTTAGAAGGGTCTGAGAGCATGGAAGGCCAAACACCGAACTCACTGTTATCAATCTTTTATACATAACCCCCAGAGTTTATAGTTTTAGATGACCCTCTAGTTTCATCGAAAGTACAGTTTCAAGAACATTGCACATTCTTGAAGGTCAACCAAGGCTCCTCTACCTCTCTTACCACTAACTCTTGCTGCATATATTTTTTTACAATTCTTTCATTACTTCTGTACTTTGTAGCTTTCTCTAACAGCAATAATATGGATTTATAAGAATACATACAATGTTCCATAGAATATATTTAATTGAAATTAAATTCCTGATTAGAATATATTTAATTGTGGGTATTTCAGTAAAAATCATTATATTTAATTTATTTATAAATATATTTTTTTATAAATGAAAAGTGGATGGGTGATTGTATTGTTCATTCACTTTCTTTCACCTGTGAATTTAGAGCTGCATAAAATATTTAATATGTTATATAATATAGAATTACATATATATATTTTATAATCCTAATTAATATAATAATTATCATTAACATTTTTTTCCTTATAATCTGTTCTGAATTTTAATGTAATATGTGTATGTAACACATACAAAACTATAAACATAAAGTGTGTTGTCAAAATCTCAATAATAGGTAAGCAAAAATGTATTTATATTTATATAAATAAATATATATGTTTTTTTTTATTAAACCACTAGATCAAATGTTGAAGTGAGAAACTCTTTATCTTAAATATTATGTTCAAGTTGAGTGTATTAAATTAAGTTTTGTCACATGTATGTTGACTAGACTAAATTAAACCAATTAGAATTGCAGCCATATTACCAAAACAAAAAGACTAACAAACAAATTTATGCATACTTTGTGCTTTAAATTTTTATTATTAATATTTTTTTTATATTGAAGTACATTCTGTATACATATATTTTAAAATATTATATTTAGTTTAATAGTTTATAAATAAATGAAACACCTATCACCACCTGCAATGTATGTTACTGTTATTTTAAGTTTGTTAATAATAACCAATACACATTGGACAAAGTGTTTGCTTTTACTATTACATAGTTAGAACATGCTATAAGTGCTTAGATAAAGTTTCATAACTAGAATAATGAATATGGGCGTTTAACTCATTTACTGGATGAAGATTAATATCATAGCACAGAATCACTTTAACTCTTCACAATGTACACACATACACACACGTATACTCCACATTCGTATCATGTTTTTTTTATAATTAATACGCGACCACTTTTAGAATTTTTATTACACACGATCTAAAAGATTTGACTTTATACAGGAAATACAAGTAACTTCACATAGATAAATGTGAATATTAATACATATACGCCTTAAAGGTGGTATCATGATTAAAATGCGTGCAAAGGACGTACCTACATACATAATGAAAGTACGGAGGAATGCCAGAATTTTGTTGTTTCTTACATGTAGCTGTCTTCTATGTTCCGTTTAAAATTACGTAAACGATTTTAAACAAAATCACACTACAATTCTACTAGAGAAACAAAGAAAATATTGAAGAACTTCAATAATTGGCATTCACGAAGAAAATGGCGTCATATCAAACTAATCACGGAACAAGGTACAATTTCGTCATATAAAAGAACATTATAATCTTCCGAAAAAAATTAGCAAAATGACTAGATAAATGTAAAAGTAATTTTGATCTAAAAATTACTTACTTTGAATATGAATTCCAAAGAAAATCATCCAAAAACTTAAAGGACTGATGACAAGGCACTCCACTCACCGTTTGCAAAACCCAGACTACACAGATCACGTGACCGAAAGAGTTGCCATTATAACTAGACAAAATTTCAAATTACTAAAAGACTACCATTCACTTTCATTCATTAATTGAAAGATTAGAATTAAATTCTGTTAAAGATTAGGCATCATTGTGCAGTCTCGCTTTCGGCTAGTTTCGGTCAAAAAACGGCTGACTCTTCACCCGTGCCGAAATTAAGTACTTGCTAGGCGTCATCTTACTATTTGAAGCCAGTCATGGCGCAACGGCACGAAGTGTGACTGTAAAACCGAATCTGGTTGTGGGTTCGATTACCAAACGAGGAGATGAAATATTTACTTAAATTTATATTTCCATTTCTTCGCTCTGGGGTCGAGGCTTAGCGCGGCATTGAGTTCTGCCACTCAACACGCAATGCCTTCAGAATTCAGCAGAAAGTGGGTAACGGAGTTTCATAACACTAGGTTCCCGCTGCCTACCCTGCTGTGTGCGGAAGACAGCGTGAAGCTGATTTATTTATTTATTTTTATCTTACTATTTTTTTTCGTTCCACTACTACTACTATTTTTGAGTTTCTATATAGCTGAGTGTCTACGTTACAAAAATTCTATGAATTTAATTTGTTTGTACAAACATTTCTTAAGAGTCTAAATTAATTTTTTTAAAAGGGTAGCCTCTCTATAGCTTCAGAAGTGATAAGATAAATGATGACAATAGATGGCGAATGAGAGCGTGGTTATTTATTGATTTTTTTTTAATAAAAGTTATTTCAGATTAATATTTGAGATTTGAGATGCCTATACGATTTATTTGATGCGCTTCAACTAAAATTTATAAATCATTTTTCAGGGATAGGACAAAGGATGTTTTTGCTTAAATTTTTAAAATAATATTCAGGAGTAGTCGTTTTGCAACATGGTAGGTTGCTGGTAATACGTCTTGATACTTAAGATGAATCCTAAGAACATATTAGATTTGCCAAATTGGCTCTAGTTTTTACACAAAATCAATTATTTCATTAAAAAACTTAAATAATATAAATACCAATATATATTGATAAATTTTTCGTACTTTATATTATCCTTTATAAGACAAAATACTTATCGCTTATAAAATTAAATTGTATATGTTCTTCATACATAAATAATTAAATAATACTAAAAACTTTCTTTTTTTTTCTTAAGAATACGACATGGTTCTGAACACACTAAACGTTATTTAATTAAAGTTCAATAATAGTCTTCCCAAATTATCCACGAATCCATCCAAAGGGACTAATTGGAAAGTGTAATGCTCATATTAACTCCAAATGTGTGAATGTGAATTTAAAAGTAATTCTGAATAGTCTGGAATTTTATTATTCCCAAAAAAGGTTTTACTACTAAAACATATAATTTGTTTCATAGAGTTTGTAAAAATGTACGAGTATAATGTCTTTTAAAAGAGTACTGATTACAGGCTTATAATTTGTCCATAGTCAGAGCTGGAAACTTTTGATACTTTTATTAACTAGGATCCGCCACATCCTGTGCACGGCGAGTGGAGCAGAGCGAAGCTATATTGCGCAAAATTTTGGCGTTATTTTCCGTGCTGCTCACACACGCTGGGTTAGATTAATCAATGTTCAATCTGTGCGCGTGAATTTCAAAACGTTCCACAGCTTAAATCTATGGGTCAAATTTTGACCCTTTACTCAAAAACTATAATTATAATTATCACCAATCTGCTATCATAATGTCGTCCACAACGTTCCTGCAAAATTTCAGAGCTGTAGGTTTAATGATGTAGGAGGTGTAGCATTACAACGAAACACTTTTGATCAATAAGAGCTTCGTTTTGCCCTTTGTCTTATCAGATCTTAGTAGGCTCAGTCAATATCATCAGTCTTCCAAATTGAAACCCTTTACGTCCACCTTGAGTCCAGTACCGTAAAGATTCTACACAAGGTTTACGGATTATGTTGGGCACCCAATAAAGGGCATTGGGCATTGGCATGCAAAATTTAAAAAAATATTTTTTTACTTTAATAAACAAAATGGCGACCTTAGCACAAGATTTTCGTAAAAAAGTCATATTTATCAAAACAAAAATATATAGCATATGTACATAAGTTGTATGTCTAATACAAGTAATATCTATGATAATATAATCTCATATCTTGATATATCATAAGAATCTTAATATTTAAACTGCATTATTATTAAATTGATCAAAAACATTATTTTTATTTAAAAATCACAGTAAGGGTAGTAACAAACCCTTATATTTCTTACCTAATTTGTATATTTTAGTTTCGATGATATATAACCGAATTGTTACAACTATACCTTACATTTTTTTATTTTTAATATAAAAATATATTATTAGCACTATATAAACACACTCATGCTGAAATAAAAAACGTGTTAAATGGTTGTCGGACAAATTTACCTAAGATAAAACCACTATACAATGCAATTTTTTATTATAGAATACAGTAAGTATTCATATAATGGCAATATATGTAGAGATTTGACAACTAATGTATATAGTTGTACAGTCATAACAAGTGACATATAGGTCTGCTGTCGATTGACATTTAAGAATTGACATTGACGTTATTGATACACCGCACTCGGCACACGGTTCGATTAATAGTTATTTGAAGAATAACCAAAAACTTAAAACATATTCATTATTTGAATGTAGCGTGTATATATAAATTAAATTCTGCGCTGCACGGTCCATTACTACAGAATTCTTATACATTATTTATTATAAACGAAAACATGCCTACAATATCAGTTAAACGCGATTTACTTTTCGATGCACTTGGAAAAAGTTATAGTAAGTATTCATTTCATAAAAATTAGAGTAATTTTTAATATTATTTATATTTAAATAAATAATATTAAAAATTACTCTAATTTTTAATATTTCCTTACAGGTGATGAAGAATTTCAAAATTTATGTTTTGAATTTGGCTTAGAATTGGATGAAGTGGTGAGATTTAGATCCTTGATTTGTTTATATTATCTTAAAAACTTAAATATGTGAAATTTATTTAAAACATTACTCCTAATCAATATCAATGTGACTTCAGACTACAGAGAAACAGATGTTAATGAAAGAGCAAGGAGATCAAGCTGGTGCTGGTGTATCAGAAGATATTCTATATCGCATTGATATTCCCGCTAATAGATATGACCTGCTGTGCCTTGAGGGACTTGTAAATGGGCTATTGGTTTTCCAGGGAAAGTAAGGAATTTACCATAAATTAATTTATGTTAAGATATTATCACAACTATAGTGTGTGCAGTGGCTCAGCATCGTACTGTAAAGGCGGTAGTTTTGGATTCAATCTCGAATTTGGGGCAGTGAATAATTTTCATTTCCATGCTCTGGACTAAATAATGGATAACTGAGTGATTTAAGAAAATATTTTTTCTGCCTGTCCTCAATTACATGCATGCAATTTCCTGACTTGAATAAGAATTAAAGTCATTATTAATATTAAATATTTATTTCTACTTAGAAAGGATCCTCCAATATACAACCTCAAGAAATATGAAGACTGTTATTCACTTCATTTAACACCTGCAACATCTCAAATTAGACCTTATGCAGTAGCGGCAGTACTCAAAGGTGTTTCCTTCACTAAGGATAGCTATGATAGCTTCATTGATTTACAGGTATATCATTTTTATTTTTCAAGTAAGTAGGCTATTAGTTAATCACTATGTGCATAATTTTTATATTTGTCAGTGTTATATTATTTATACAAAAAAATCTGTTTGTTTTTGTTATAAAATAAGGATATCCTGTAAGGCCTATATCCTTATAATGCTATCATATCACTAGCGCTGTTATATCCTTTATTTAATACTTTCAATGTTTTAAATTATACTTTACACAGTAGAGACAATATTCAAAGAGATTTTTTCAGTAAGGATAGTTATGAAAGCTTTAATAGCTTTCATAACTATCCTTACTGTTATATAATTTACATTAAATAAAAAGAAATGTTGAAAATATATATATATATGTTGACTAAATGTGTGCACTATGCAGAGAATGAAGGGTCTGGGACAGAGACCCAAATGATGAGTTGTCTTTGCCTATTCTGCTACAAATGTGAAGCTGAAAAAAATTATTTTACTATAAATACTACTTGTTCTCTTTGTGACAATCCATTCTATTAAAGTTGTTGATAAATCATATAATTCTCCTGTTTTTACAAATTGTATGACATATATTGCTAAAACAATTGAAAAAATATATATTTTTTTTTAAGATACTACAATTTTCTTAAGTAATTTCATAAAACAATGTATGTTTCTTAGTCATCTGATGAAGTGGTATTCTAGGTTTTAATAGTGTAAAGTTTTTATTATTGCCCAATGCAATATTTTGAAATATTTATATAAATTTATAACAAAAGAGAAGGATTATAGCATATATTATTAGCAGTTTCACTTGGTACTCTTTTAATTACACTTTAGAAAATATAAAACAAAATTATTATAGGAAAAAGGAGAAAATATATCAAAATTGGATCAACAAAAAATAATTATATTGATTGATTAAAATGAATTTACAAAGTCATTTAATAATATATTTTTTGCAGGACAAACTTCATCAAAATATCTGTCGGAAAAGAACACTAGTAGCAATTGGGACTCATGACCTAGATACAATCCAGGGACCATTTGTATATGATGCTTTACCTCCAAACGAAATAAAGTTCAAAGCGTTAAATCAGAGTAAAGAGATGACAGCTCCTGAATTAATGGAATTATATTCAGTAAGTATCTGATGAAAATATATATATTTTGCAGCATTTTCTTATGTATATTTTAGGATAGGCAGGGGAAGCTATTTTTAAACATTTTTAAAGTGTTAATCCACACTTAGGAAATATAAATACTTA
>DWAN01000883.1:0-20286 GCA_018230445.1 Heliconius hewitsoni
AATACAAAGTAACATCTTGTATATCTGCTAAAATGAGTTTTCAATACATTTTACGATTGCTTCGTACCTAGGTATGGTTTAAACGATAGAATACTATTTTTGAATATATAATAATTAGAAGCAAGCTGATGGTTCCATCTGAATTATTAAAAGTAAAATATATAGCATTTTAGGCGTGTGTGCTTGTAACACTAATTTGACTATTTTAATAAAATTTAATATTTAACTATTTTTTTTTATTTAGTTATATTTACTTCGAAATCGAAATAAGACTTATGAATTAAAGTACTACAACCTAATGTATCTACCAATATTAAGTTTATTCAGAAAACAAATATGATCGTTATTTCTACAAGAAGAGGAAGATGCATAAAAAAGTAAATATATTTTATCACACAGTTTGATGTTTCATTTGTTGATATTAAAATTTCCATAGTAGGGAGACTCGGTAAAGAGACTACAAAAGGGACTGAAATCACAAAGCGCCCTTCTCATTTTATATTCTAAGCTCATTTTACACGTCATTAAGAAATTGCACTACTTTGTAAAAAAAATCATTTTTTCTTTATTTTTCGTAATATAAAAAAATGTCAGCACATTTCATTATTTTATTTATTTTTCTAAAGTTAGTTAACACTTGTGGCTTGATCCTCACTCGAAGAAATGAAATTTATATTTTCATTATTTCGCTTCAAAGTGCGGCATTGAGTTCAGCCATTCAATACGCAAAGCTTCCAGAATTCGGAGGGAAATGAGGAACGGAGTATCTTAATACTAGGTTCCCTCTGCCTACCCCGCTGTGTGCGAGATACAGCTTAAAGCCGATTTAATTTTTTTAAATTACGAACTGATTTACAAATCTTCTATGATATACATTACGACTACATTTTATATTCGGCTGCACGTTTTATCCTGCATAACAGAAAAGTAGAAAGAGTCATAGAAAAAGTAAACCTACATTACGGATACTATGAAATAAATAAAATAAATTGTAATGCTAATATTATATTTATAAGTAAAATAATTACCTGGACGTCTGTTCCGGTGGTAGGAAGGTCAAATTTATAGATTGGTACATTCCCAATATCTGAAACAAAATAAATAAATAAATAATTAACACAAAAGAATAATTTCAATCAACATTCAATAATTTTTCTCGACTGCTAAGGAAGGGTTATGTCTTTATAAATATCATTCATCCTTATCATATCATCCATCTTTATAAATACAACTTAATAAAAAGGAGAACCATAGAGAGATTTTCTATAATTTTAAATAGTTTTTTTTTTTTTCAATTTAAAAATAAAAAATATTCCCATAAATATAATGAATAAAATAATTAAAAGAAACATCAACCACCATTCATTTTTCTTTAATCTTATTCACCGTTGTGAAATTATGGTAAAATAGAAAAAAAATGTCGAAAAGACTTAAAGAGCAAAAAATATATATTTGTTATATAAGCGAAACAATATTCACAATTATTTATATTTAATAATAATACGGAAATTTTAAAAGTAGGTATTGAGGTTAATATGAACGATATTTTTACACAAGGTTATAATATAATTGTATAAGATGACCATTATTTAGGTCATTCTTACTTACACAATTTTAATTTAATATCACAATAGATATTTTTTGCATAAAACCATTTAAACAAATGATTAACATTTTTAAAAGTGTTATTCCACACTTAGTTTATACCATTAAGTAATATTGTTATATACATAATATGTACAAATGTATGTAATTTAAGAAGCCCTCTAAATAATGATATATGTAGGTCACAGAAAATCGTCTTAGAAATATAAACTAGAGGAATTATCAATAACTTGGATCAATTTCAGGGATTATGCAGCATTAAGGGCAGAATAGTAATTGGGATTCCGGAAATCCTATGCATAATGTTGTTTATAACAATACTTACCCCAGTTTATTTACTTAGTTATCAAAAGTAACGCGTTACTTTATCGAGATGGAGACAGGAATATTAAAGGCAATGATATAGAACGATATTATAATTTACGGTACTTAAGATTTTTATTTAAGTTTTTCCTTTTTATTTTTTAAGTTTATTACGTGTATTATATTATTTAATAATAGCGAAAACATAAGTGTTTAAATGAAATATTCCTCTTCAATATGAGTTACAACAGTAGAAATGTAGTTTCTTATAAAAGAAAAGCATTCGTAAGAGAGTTACCGCTTATCGATTCTCACTTTTGACAACAGTTCACATGTGGTGAGCGCGTTATTAACAAAGAGGATCAATTCGCCGATATCGAGGACGGCCCTGCCCGCAGATGACCGTGTCCCGATGACCTACATGCAAGATTCACTGATTTCGTGTGCAAATCAAACATATGCATCTAAATTATACAATTTTAATAGTTATGGAAATTGCTTTCTATAAAAATAATGATTAAAGAATATGCATATATTTTTAGTATTCATTAATATTAAATATATTGAAGTGTAATGTTCCTACCTACCTTTGAACCTACCTATTTGTAAAATTTAAAATTTGCTTTTATATCTCTTGGTCCGTGAGTAAAAACATAAAGTAAAATCAAGTTCTTGTAACGAATAACTCGTATTGGGCTGTAAAATTGACACTAAAGTAAGAGTGTCTGAAACAGGCTGACATAAACAATGCTTTACGACCACATTGCTTGTGGCCTCCACGCTCATGGCCGCACTAAAATGCTCGAGGAGTAACAAAGACAAGGCTCCAATATTCAGTAAATCATATCACTTCATACTACTCATAGTATAGTCTAAATTTCACATTCATGTTTTTGCTTTTTGGTATTCACAATTAAAAAATATATATTTAAATCCTTATTAATCGAAGTGGAAGAACGAAGACAAAAATAGTGTCGATCATTGGTACTTGCCGGTTACTACTGCTCTATATTAATTTACATAAATGTTTATTTCAAAATTTAAGACAATAGAAATATCAAAATATTTTTTAACTTTAATTTGTCCGTGTAGGACTATTAAAAATAATTAATATTTATGATAGAGTTCAGGCGTCACACCTGTTGGCATATTAAAATATTTTACAGGCTATTAAATGTAACCAACAGAAGTTTTCAGCCATTTATATGTTGGAATCGTAAATCATTTCACAAAGGTATACATTACAACTGTGCTTGCAACAATAAATTATGTTCAATCGGTTCAATCGTTGAATCTTTACGTAATTAATTAAGTGGTCTAATAGAAATTATCGCTACTTACATTTGACAAGATATTTTATTCCTAGGCTTCAATTTAAATACTTATTTTTATTTTATATTATGCCTTTGCATTATAAAATGCACGTAAGATAAGTCCTTGTAAGATAGGTTTACAGTAACAGTGTTTACATGTTTACAAAACAGATTTAAGGGCAATAGTAGGTAATATAGAATAATGAATCAACACACGTGAAGGAGAAAAGGAATGCACATAATACAATATAACAGTTGCAAACAAAGAGTTCCCGGCACGCGACCTACTTCCTATAGAACTACTTTATTAAAGTTACAACGAAGCATCCGAACAGAAATAATAGTTCAATAAATACTACACTATTATTCCGCGAAAGCTTATTGCCATATTGTGCAGTCGACTAAGCTTAATACACCGTTATGACATTGCTAGTTCTGCCGTTACAGAGATGCAACTTTTACTGGCGTGACAAGATGAACGTTCATATTTATTATATGCTTCTACTATATATGGAAATCTCACCGTCTTATTTTTGGCTAAAATGTTTCTTTCAATTAAATAGTAAATAGTATATATAGTACGTAAATTAAAGGGTAATAACGAAAAGAAACAGAAAACAATTTCTGTAGAATAAATTATGAATTAAGATTAATGTAGGACATTTTCATTACTTAAAATGAAAGCTGCTCAAGCAAAGTAAAAGTTTGCAACGTCCCATATATCCTAACACCCGGTGCCCCAGTTAGCGATCAACAAAAGAGTGGCTATTAAAACCCGTCCATGTGTGTTAACTAGTTTAGACCCTTTGTCTGTTATACGTACTCGAGGCTCTAAAATAAAATAAAAGTGGAAATCGGGACAATATATGCACTGCGCTGTGCAGAGATCCACTATGTAGCCACGCCACCTCGCTGCAGGCCACTACACGCGGTCGCCTTTTCTCAATAAAGAAAAGAGAAACGGAAGCGATTGCTGTGAGCGCTTATAAATGTACAAATAAAATTTCTTTTATGCAACATAATATAAAAACAATTGTTATATGCATTAGCAAATATATATTGCGAATAGTAGAGTATATTAATAGCAATTTTCAAAATCCATTTGAAATTGAAAATATAAGCAACGTCTAGACATATAGAAGTATTTAACAGTCCATTTAATTATAAATTAGAGAAATAAATTATGCCGTAATATAACAAGTCAAGCAAAAGTATAAAAAGCCGTCTTCAACCAACCATATTTAATAGAGCCAGTAATTGAGTTAAGTTCCCATCGTTTTCAGTGCAGCGTAAATAATATTCGAGCGCAATATTTAGAAGCAGGGGCGAGCCTGAGCTACTTTGCACCACCAGCGTCACCGCAATCAATTTGTTGACTCGTGGCCATTAACACTAAAATAAAAAAGTGGTCTGGTTATTTAGTATTCGTTTAAAAATATTTAACTCTAAGAGTTTTTTTTATAAGTAATATAAGTGATATTGTATAGATATTATAGTAGCACATGTAAAAACTGATTATTTTTAGTTGACAAAAATAAATAAATGGAAAAATATTTTTCATTAAATGTCTATTTAGTTAAATTAAAAAAAAAACTATACATATTATTAAAAAGCAAAATAGTTTTTTTTAAGTTATTCATGTGATCGACATTTTTTTATAACCATCCACGCCACATGCACTCGTCTAATGGAAATTAATCGATACCAACCCTACTCCCCTATTTAACCTTTCAAAAATCGGCATATTAGACTACGCAACAAGGCAACAAAATACATTGATACTTGTAATATGCTTAAATATTAGGCATTGTTGAAATTGTGTTTTTTGGTATTACTAACTACTACCTACTTACTATTCGTAGTTTAGTAGTTTCTGTTTTTAGTAACAGAATTTCGTATGTTAATTTTATAATAAAGAACTGTCTGTCTTTTTCAAATTCAAATCAAAGTATAATTATCTGTATTTCTTTTGAGAATCATTAATCATGTTCCTGTTCCATCGTCGTAAATCCAGTTTATCACAGAGGCGGCGCGTTGAATGAGCTAGTAAAAGTTTTTATGGCTCGATCACACTTTTCATTGTGCATACATAACAGCAGAGGGGGCGGCACGCTTATAGAAAATTGGTGTATAAAAACAAAATGGGATGTACAATTTTTGTGCTAAAAAGTAATAAAATAGTTATATTTTATTGATATTTAAATATTCATTAATTATTGAAACATGTAAAAAGAAATACTTGTTCTATATTCATTGTTAAAATATGAGCTTTTAATTGTTTTGTAGTTGACTTACTCTAAGTGAATACACAATATAAGGCTGCTAATTAAAAAGTGACAAATGTCCAATTTAGTAGTCAAAGAAGGTTATTTAAGTTCGAATATGAATGTGGCATTGTACGTAGCAGACATCAAAAGGCTTATATCAAAGACGAGTGTTGGCATATGGGGTAGCTAGGGCAATATGGGGTCCCGGTAGTTCAAATTTTACACGTACCCAATTCGCAGTAAAATCTGGAATATCCCTTTGTTTCTGTTGTACATACTATTTGCCGCGTAAAGGTTGATGATGTTTTTAAAAATTTTAACTCATGAAAATGTTAAAGCTTTAAGAAAAGTAAATAAATATGAAATTAAATATCAGATGTCTTGCACACAATTCTATTAAATTGGACGTAAAACAAAAATAACAGGAACAAGAAGTCTACGGGGTTGGATGTAAAAATAAAAAAAAACAAATACTAAAGTTTATTATGTTAAATTATTTATCCAATTACGCTTCAATGATGTGAATTTTGTATGTTTGGCATATCTTTTACAGGAAGTAAAAGAACATCTTATTAAAATAAATGTTCACAGGATATATTTGAAATGGCCCCATCAATAACGACGGTTGATGGATAAGATTCCGGGAACGTTAACAGTGCATTAAGTGACGCTACAAATAAATAGTGCTATAATTTCGAAATGGGACTTATTAAGACAAGTTTTACTTTCTCGACTGTTATTGTAGATCTGATAGGTAACAATTTACTGTTTATCATAGAATGATTTTCTTGTGATGGCTCATTTAACGTTATGTCTTTTTTTATTGACATTGCATGTGGGTGGTGTATTTTGTTTTCTTTTTATTTTAATGCAATATTCTCATGAAATTAAAATTAAACTTCTTTTTTCTCTGTAAACTTATCTGTAGTCATTGTTAAATACTGAAAGTACAATAAAAATTTAGGCTCAAACATATTTATTTTCAAGCTAAATATTTTGATTGATAGTCATGTATTTAATAAAATAATAAATGCTAGCTAGAGAACAAAATACAAATTAGCTAAAATTCTGAACTTTCTGCGTAGCATGTGCATATTTAAAGTTATCTAAATCTAAATATCATGTTTTTACGGGCATCCTGCAAACCTGCAACATATGGAGATAACTCCTCAAATCAAGCACACCTTTTTATCATAAACATATTATTAAAGTTATAAATACATACATAGCATACGACTCACACATAAAACTTTTGCCCCAAATTTTTGGACAACTCTACAAACAACAAAAATAGATGAATAAGATAAAGCGAGCATCGCCGAAGCGAATAATATAGAACGAGCACTTCATTGTGAATAATAAATGAAGTGTCTCAAGATGGAATTGCTACTCAAGGAAGTGGAACTGACAAGAATGGATTCCATTACACTAGCTGCATATGAACCCACTAATTAAAAGTTGCTCTTCGAACGAATCAAAAACAAGTTTCTAAGGATACGAAAAAATGCTAAGATATTTTAAAACTTTTTATTTTAATACTGGCGGCCCACTCGCGTCTTCGTCTTTCAATCATGAGCAACTTGTTTTCATAATTCTGTATACTAAAGTTACAAGTAAACTTAACATTTAATAATATTTAATTTTAATAATAAAATTTAATAATTAGGATTAGATCAAGAGAAAAATAAAAAAACGGCTTGCAAAACAATAGGTGACCGATACAGATCACGTTGTTTCAGAATATAAACGAAAGTTCGTTTCTCCGTGAGATCTGCCTCTAAATAAATCGTATTTTAGAGACAATACAACGATTGTTTCCTTTAAAAATACGCCACAACTTAGGTTAGTGTATGAAAATAAATTTGATGTATTTCACTTTTGGTCTTTCATCATCATAATCACATTTTATCTCTTAAAGTCTTACTTTGAAAATATAAAATTATTTGCAATTTTCTTATTACTGTAAATTAAAAATTTACAGTAATAACTACTTATTTATCTCAGTAGTATTCGATAATTTAATAAAAGTAATAAATATTCAAATATTCTCTAAAAGAAAGCGGATGTTCTCCTTAAAGGAACTCCTTATTGAATCTACCTCATCGCGTTGACAGTCACACGACAATAATAATGAATCTATATCTATATTTTTTTAAGATCACATTTTTATTTATATAAGTTAATCCATATAATAACATAATATTTTGAATAAAAATTGTTATATAGGTTTACGTAAACCAGCGCTATTCACATTTTACGTATTGTGTTACCAGTCAATAAGCACCAAGAAAATTTGTATGCACCTTGTAAAGCGAATTGGCCATTGTTAACATATTGATTCGACAATAGTAAACTGCGCCGGCTCCTGTGTGACCTACATACAGCCTGTGACCTAACACCAGAGCCCATTAGTATATTAAACTAATCTTGCTACCTACAAGTCTGATGCACTCAATCAAATGGTTTGCTCTAATCTCCAGGTGTATTTTTGGACTGAACATTTGGGACTATTTCTGATCTCTTTGTCTGCAAGCTTTATATTGTTTATTAAGAAATAAGAAGAATGTGAATTATTTTAGGGTTATTATGCTAGTTAAAGTGTTATTTGTGCATTTTGATAAATTCGGCTGTTTTAAAAATTCTGAATTATAATTTTATAAATTGACGCTGCAACTCTACAAATATTTATGTAATAATTTGAATTACTTCCGTTTTCTAAGAACATTATCATTTCAAAGACAATAACCATACATTCAAAAGTTTCAATTAAACAATTATTTTGTAGTTATTCTGTAGAAAGTAGAAAATGGTTCAATTTTCTAATATTTATATAACAATCACACAGCCAAGCAGACTAAAATTTAAAAAAAATGTTTTGGGTTCTATTACATTGATTAATACCCCAAATAATAGATTTTCTCATATGTCTTTTATGTACAGATTGCGATCTTTATTAGCGAATCAGTCCAACTATACACCAAACTTCAATCTATACCCTATAAATAAAATTTTAGTGTCTGTCTGTGATTTCAAAACAACCGTGATTTTTCAAGTCTTCTATAAAACTAACAACTTAAATCAGTTTTGACTCGTCGCCTCGCCCTAATGTTTATTAGCTTTTACGACTATTATCTTTGTGACAGGAAAATAAATTTCAATTGTCTGTACAAATAGATAGTAATTGCCATAAGTCTCTGCGCATATAAAAATTTATTGTCGAAATAAATGAATTACTGCAGTTAAACGAACTGATTGTAAGTTCAATATTGTCAGTGTATAGAAGAGCAGTAGTCAGTATCTAATGTTATTTATTATTAAAAATATGTTTTCTATTTAATTTGTAAATTTTTTTGCAATTTTAGTTGTTAGCATAGCAAGTTATCAAAAATGTTGCTACGAGTAGACTCGGAAGATCCATCTTCCAATTTTAATTTTGTAGAGAAAAATGTGTAAATCCTTCTGTTTACTATAAATATATATATCTATAATAATTGTTAATTTTCCTCGTCAACAAAAATAAGTTTTTAATTCAAATTATCGTTACTCGGCTTCCTTAGTAAAGACTATTAATAGACTTTCTAGTAGTGGTTCAATAAATAAAGTTCTCTCTCGTAACTAATTTCCGTAATTATTATATAATTTGTAACCGTCACCACTTGATTTTTAGATTTTATAAACTATGCTTTAGTATGTAGGGTGTATGCTTTAGTTATAAAGTTAGTTACAAGCGCTAGTTACATTTTTGCCTATTCAGCCTATTTTTATAATGTTGAGACCAATTTTTAAGTAATCTATGAAATATACAAAAAATATGAATTATATAGAGTTAGTTAGGAAAGCTTTTTACTATTAAATAATCAATAAATAAACGTGTAGTAGGAAGAACTGACAAGGGCGAGTGTTTAGGGCTAATCTATGACTATATTTGATAAGGGTTACGCCGACTCTACTTTTAGGGTTATTTGTATCTTCGATCTGTAAGTAGCTAACACTTAACTAAATGTAAATCGTATTGGAAAATGTTTCTTTACTCTTTTTAGTGAAGTATTTAATTATTATATTATAAAAAAATCTGTTTCACAAATCAGGGTAGGCAGAGTGGCAGACGCCGCGTTTTGCCTCGACACCAGAGCGAAGTATATTTCATTTCCTCGATTGTGAATCGAACCTATAACCCGTCGCGTTTACATTTATACTTTTTACTCCTGGCCTTATAAATATGTAAGTAAAATTTATTTAATATATACACCTAAGGACAAGAATTAATACTAAAAATAGAAAAGCCCGACGCAGTGTCAGAAAAGGGAAAAATATCTACACTAGCGAAGCCGATATAAAGTTAAGTTTTTCACGAAAATATGTGAAGGAGATTACCATAAACAAACGATCCCGTTTAAAATTTGCACTTCACTAAGGTATTTAAATACGAGGACGAGCCTATATTGAATGCTCGGATACAAATTAGCATGTCACAGACACGTGACAATATACGCTCGCTCCATAGACTTAATGAAGGGTGAATAGTAGTTAAAGGGATTTATTAAGATATATAAGTCAGCTTGAATAAGATATATAATCTTGATGTTTAATATTAAGTAGGTAACTTGAGTATCTATATTCTCCAGTATATTTATCAAAGTAAAAAAATTAAATCAGCTTCACGCTGTATCCCGCACGCAGCAGTGGCAGAGGGAACCTAGTGTTAAGGCACTCCGTTCTCCACTTTCTGCTGAATTCTAAAGGCATTGTGTGTTGAGTGGCAGACCTCAACACCGCGCTTTGCCTCGACACAAGCGCGAAGAAATGGGAATATAAATTTAAGTAAATATTTCATCTCCTCAAGTGGGGATCGAACCCACAACCAGCCGGGCGGTTTTACAGTCACACTTTGTGCCGCTGCGCCACGACTGGCTTCATTTATCAATATAAGTCTATAAATTATGAGAAATTAGTCCACCTTCAATTTACCCGAATAATTTAAAAAAAAATCTAATTATATTTACGTTACGTAACTCACGTTCAGGAAAAGTTCACAAAAATAAAAACTTACAATTTGAAAAACTATTTAATAGATAAATTCTTGAACAAAGCTCAAAAAATAACAATTTACAAAAAGGAAAAAGCATTTTGCGTAATTCAAATAAAAATACCAATAAAAGTGTTCCCAAATAAATCAAGGGGCGGCTTCAAATGTTATTTCAGAGTTTATGTTGGCGAAACTCAACTCCGCGACAGCCCGCTCAATAAAAACTAATGGAGACTCGCTTAGCGATTCCATTTTATTATATTGTTTTTTTTAACAGTGTACTCTTCACACGAAATGATTTTATTTTCACATAATTTGTTTTTTTTATAATATTTTATTCAGAAAAAAAAAAAAACTTAAAGAGATTAGAATATAAGTGAAAGTTGTATTTTTTAATTACTGTGTGTTAAATAAAAATAATAATAATCAACCGCCACCAATTGTTTGCGTTGTTGTTACGTAGTATATACATACTATATATATAGTAAACAACACTTGCGGCAAACAATATTAATCTGCACTTAAAATTCACTTTGCTCAAAAGTGGCGATGGCGGTGCTTTTGCGAAATTCCTAGAAAATCGATTTAATTGAAGTAGAAGCTCCTATAGCTGCAAGATAAAGCGAGTGGTATCAAAATGTCCTGACCGAGCGCCAGGATTGTCTTTCAACTGGCATACAGCCAAGCTCTCTCACCAAGTTAAATTTCGGGATAGAATAGAGTAACGAACCAAGAATATTTATTACGGATCGATAAAGTGTGTAAAAATAGAAGTAGAACGTCACAATATACATTTTGCATCCATCCTTACTAATTTTACTTGCAACATAAATATAACGTTTAGAAAAGTATACTTTTGTTTATCAGCTTCACGCTGTATCCCGCACACAGCAAGGTAGGCAGAGGGATTCTAGTGTTAAAACACTGCGTTCCCCAGTTTCCGCCGAATTCTGAAGGCATTGAAGGCGTGTTGAGTGGTGGGTTTCTCAACGCCGCTCTTTGTGAGCGCCGACACCAGAGCGAAAAAATAGAAATATAAATTTAAATAAATCTCGAGTGGGGATCGAACCTACAGCCGTCGCGTTACAGTCACACCTTTGTGCCGCTGGGCCACGACGGCCTCTGATGGAAAATTATACTACAAGCATATTTTAATAATAATATCAGCTTCAAGCTGTATTCCGCACACAGCAGGGTAGGCAGAGAGAACATTGTGTCACACTCCATTCCCCACTTTCCAACGAATTTTTCGAGGCATTACGTGTTGAGTGGCGGAACTCAACACCTGGCCTTGATGCCAGAGGAGAAAAAAAATGAAAATATTAAAAAATAATAAGTAATTTCCTCGAGTGGGGATTGAACCCGCGCGTCGCGTCAAGTTACGACATCCCGTTACAGTCAAGGTGTATTTTACATATAATTTATTTGCAATCAAATGTGTTAACAAACGCAGCAACTAAATCAATTAATTGTTCATTCATGTTTAAACAATATTCCGACCTTAGATTTAACCACTAAACACACAAAGACAAAACTAATTTGTACATTGAATTCGCAAAATGAAACTGGTGTCATTTCATGTGTAAATGTTTACCATAAAAGCTAATTATACGACTATTTCTGTTTTGTTACAAAAATAAAGCGTGTAGTGGGAACTTTGGTTCTCATAATTTAGTTAACAAAATTATATATTAGTGTCGAGTTAATATCTAGTATATATTACATAATACATATTATTAAATTCTGTTTTTTTTTGTTTCCAAGTGATAAGTCACTTAGTTCTCAGCTTATCAATAATTTAATAGAAGTCGGGTGGTCGTGATGTTAGGTACATATTATGATAACCTTAAAATAGTCAGTCAAAAACTTGGTTATTAGTTTAATCATAAATTTAGCTAGCACTCTATATATAATAAAATGACACCATTGTGGCGCAGTGTGACATGGTTTTACTAGGCAAGCGATGGAGATGTGTTTAATTTCCACTCGAAGCTGAGGCGGTTAGGTAGGTATGCGGCTCTACATAATTGGGATAAAGCCTTGAATTAAAAACTAGGAAAAAGTACGTTACTATTTAGATATAAAAAATCAATTTATGTTTCAAAAAATACTCAACTAATTGTTATGAAATCGATATGTGGCCACCTCTTGGGTACCTATGCCTAGCACATACCCAATAAAAAGAATAATGATAAAAATTACTCAGTAAAGAAAACGAAGGTTAAAGATTAAAAAATATTACTTTGAATTAAGAACTTCTTTCAGTTTTTTCGTCGACTAAAAAAAAAACATTAGAAAATTCATCTTCAAATACAGTTAAAGTTATAGTCATCGTTTGTGCAGTTTAAATCAACAGGCAAACGAACAAAACTAAACAACCATGACTTCTGAATCGATTACGATTCGATCTTTCACCGGAGAAAGTTGATAATTTCGAATTTTATATACGATTTCAAATGAAACTGCTGTTTCATATGATTATCGTAACAAATTTGCGTTACATGCCGTTGCCTATTTTATGACACAACTATTCCTAATACGTCTTTATAATAAGTACCTATACCTTGCGGTATCTGGATACTTTCTGGAGAAAAACGTATGATTGAAGATACAACGAATGATGTTAAGATCTTCTATTTATCGTTTTGTTGCTATGGTGACGTAATAGAGTGCATGCAACTCTTGCAAGCCCGTCATGGGTGCAGTTTTCTATAGTCCGTAAGACGCAGAGAAGCAGTGACTGTGTTCCATATAAAATTCACAAGCAGCCGTGGAGGGGATAGTACCGTAACGTAACGATATAAAACTATTTTCTCACACTGTCAAAACAAATCAGGAAAACGAAAAATTTACAACACATCTTTGCTATCCAGATTCGCCACGTAGAGTCCTCACGTCCTAAGTAAAGAATTACTTACATCACCAGCATTTTGCCTCACTTTAAATGTGTAGGTATTATGGAGAATTTCGAGTTACTAATGGCATTATACTGTATCATTATATTTCGAGTTATTACAGATTCTTATTTATATTCTTATTTACTTACTTTATACAGATTCTTATTATTTTTAAGCGATGTTTCGCTTTAAGTTGCAGAGCGCTTAATAATATTTTGTTATTTTCAATAAACATATTTACGCGTATCTATATTACAACGATAAATAATAGTGGTCACATGTGCTGTGCAGTACATGTTCCATGTTGTTATGTTTTATTTGCGTATATAATTATAAAGGAAATGAGGGATGAGTGCAATAGTCTCATGGCTAGGCGATAGTGACGTCTATCCCTCCCGGACGCAGCTGGGAAGTGGGAGGGCCTGGGAAAGTGACGAGCTGTGTGTTTCTTCATTTGACATTGAACCACAATTGAACTTCGTTTGTTTTCGTATGTAATTTATTATTTATGATACATAATTTAAAAATATATCCATTAACTAAAAATAGAAAAATATATTGAGGTCAGTCGTGGCGCAGGGGAACAAGTAACCGTTAAATGCGTCTGGTTGTGGATTCGATTCCCACTTAAGGAAATGAAGTATTATTTTAAATTTATGTTTACATTTCTTCGTTCTGGTGTAGAGGCAAAGCGCGGCGTTCATTTCCCTTACTCGCAGTACCTCCTGAATTCTTCAGAATGGTAAACGGAGTGTCTTTACACTAGGTTCCCTCTGCTGAAGCTAATATATATACATACCGAAACATAAGCATGCATGTATAAAATACTGTTTAATATAAAGTTCTAGCCTAAATAAATACACAGATAAGGTCAAAACAAAGGCTTATTGAGTTGAACGAGAGGAGATTTAAAACTTTCGTTAATTAATTATCCGTTGGCAAACAAGGGGTTTACCTACCAGGCTTTATTTATGCACCCGAATCGGGGAAGAGTGTTTTATTTAGAAAGCAAGTGAAGATATCAAGTGAAAGCGTTAAAATATAAATAATTATTAAAAATTAAAATAACTAAAGTAAATACTTAAGATTAGAAACTAAATGTATGCAAATGTTCTATTTTTTTTATAAATCAGCTTCACGCTGTATCCCGCACACAGCTGGTGAGGCAGAGGGAAACTAGTGTTAAGACACTTAGTTTACCGTTTTCCGCCCGCCCTCGGCACATTGTGTGTGTAGGTGCGAGAGATGAGATCTCTTCACAGGATATAGTCAGCTTAGCTGATAGAATCCGTAATGAAGAGATACACAGATGTCACAGTGAGAGTGAAAAAGAACGTGCTCAGCTGATTTGAAGACTTCGAACGAATGAGTGAAAAAAGAATGGCAAAAAAGATTTATGATGGAAAATTGAGCGGTAAGAGAGGTAGGAGGAGACCTCGGTTTAGCTTGGAGAATACTGTTCCAACATACATAGAGAAAGGTCACGTAAAAAACATGAGGACCCCCCGGAGAATATGTATGAATGACAGTGATATGACAATGGACGAGGCGAAAGAGGCGTTTGGTACTCCGTTCTCTCCGACTACGCCGCTAGGGATAGAGCGTGAAGCTAGTTTAGTTTAGTTTTAACATGGCGTATCTAGAGATATTTTCGAGCTTGCCTTAGCATTTAAGCTTTTTTTTATATATAAATACTTTTATTTTTTTTTATTTTTCAGGGTACTATCACGTTCTGGAGTGGGCACGGCCTCCGTCCTGGAAAACCACCGGAAAGTAGCGTAACTTAACGTCGGGTTTTGTATTATTAAAGCGGGGAAATGAAAACAATCCACTCCACCGAATAGAGATTGAATCAAAAACCATCCCGACTACCGCCAGCTAATGAGCCACTGCGCCACGATTTCATTTATACAAATTCTATAACGTATTACATCATACGTACTGCAAAACATCCTGGTAGCGATTAACTAAAGCAATGGCGTATTTCCTTACTGCAACCAACTAAATTACTCATATCTAAAATGGTATGGGAAAGGTATACGGTATATTATATTTAATAAAATATTATTTTTTACTAATAATATAAACACATCAGGAAAACTTATTCGGGATTTTGATATTTATATAACTAGTTCTTTTCTACATTAAATTCTATACCTAAAAATTGAACGGGGTGGTTTCGCATTATAAAAATATAATTTAAATTTATGTGAATAAAGCTGGTTTTTTTTTTTTTTTTTTAAACCTACTCGCAACTTCACATATAATTCTGTTCGCACTCTCCACACCGCAGATGACACAGATGATCTAATGAATTCACAACTTTACTCAACACAGCCACAAATTGTGTCGTTAACACTTTGTTTATAGAACGCGATTTCCTATAGTGTCATCGTTATTTTTACGATACTATGATGAAACTTACGCCAGAAATGGTTAGGAACTTACGTATTAAACAGTTTCTATATATTTTTTATTTAAGTTATTTAAACTATCGTTTTGTGATAATTGGTAGTATTTTTATTTACTGAATGATTGCACTTGTGTGTTTAATATGCATAAAAATCGGTCAAGAACAAGGCGGACTAGAAAACCCAGGGTTCTGTATCAATTTCATGATTGTAGGTCAACGAGAAATATAACAAATAAAAGTTGATATTTTTTTTCTTGAAAGGGACTATAGACTTACATATTTCATATATATCATCAGCATGGTAGTTCAACTAACTCTTGAGTGAAAAGTTCTTGACAGACTTGTCTCTTCAGACAAGCATATAAACAAACAAACAAAAAAAGGGTTTCAGGGTTTCATTTTTAGGGTACGGAATTAAATAAATCACTTTTACAAGTTAAGACACTTCGTTCCACCAAGTTTTTGAGGCATTGCCTGTTGAGTCGCGGAACTTAGCGCTGCCCTTTGTCTCTACACCAGAGCGAAGCAATGGAAATATACATTTAAATAAATATTTAATTTCCTCGAGTCGGGATCGAACCCACCACCAGTCGAGTGTACAATCACACTTTGTGCCCCTGCATCACGACTGGCTTTAATTAAGATTAAAAATAATTAAAAATATTTTTTATAACGGTTAAATCTTAATGAACGCTTGAGAACGTTAAGTTACAGCTGGCAGCGGCCAGCGGGCACAAGCTGCACTCAATGTGCCAATATAGATGCCGCAAGCTCTCAGCGCACTTACAATGCGGTAAGGAGCTGTCACTGTAGCCCCAACACGTCTTCGATCGAGAGCCTTATTTTAGAAACGACACCTACTTACTTGAATAGGATCTGTTGGCAGACGGATCGGGAAGTACGCAAAGTGTACCCCCAGCATATTATAAAGGTCGTAAGACTAGTCTAGCGGGTCTGTCGTGTCTAGACGGCGCGTCGGATCCCTATCTCGGTAAAATTATATAACGTAAGTGAAATATAGCTACATTGTTAAATTTTAGAATTGTGCTGTTTATGGTGTCCGTCCGTGTTAATGAAGTTACTGTAACAGTCTATATAAGTTATCATTTTATGACAAGAAAATTTACGTCTTGTTATGTGTCGTTAGGTAGGGAGAGAGATTATTATTGTTGGACTAATGCAATTTAAAAAGTAGGTGCATGTGACTAAGAAGAGTATTAAGGGCTATAGTTTATTATTTGCAAGTTTTCTTTTAAAAAACACGGCAGTTTTATTTAGTTTTAAGTGATCTGTAAATTAAATTAGTCTTTGGTATAGGTACGTATAGAATATTTGTTTGCTATAGTAACATTGTACATAAGTGATCATAAAAATCTTGTATTTATGTAAAGTTACACTTTACATAAATACAGGATTTTTATGATCAGCCATTGAGTAAAGAGAAGATTTAGGCTATAACGCTTGATTGCAAATTGATTCTTACCGTGTAATAGAGGTTGTTAAATTTAAAAAAATCGGACAAGTACGAGTTGAGTTCGCCCACCTAGGGTTTCGTATAAAAATCGGAGGTCTCGAGTTTATTTAGAAATTAAAACTGAGCTTAGCCAGAATCCTATCGTCTGAGTGATTGAAAATTTAAGCCCTTTTATTTAGCCCCTTTTAAGGCTATAAGGCTATATTTTTTAAAGATTTAAACATAAAAGTATAGTTTTCAGGTTTTTTCCTGGACCTAGACCTGGACCTTTCCTGGGCCTGTAATTATTAGATGCCAAATTTCATACTTCTAAGTACCCGGAAGTACCCTATTAATTTTGATCCCCTTTGTAGTGTCGACGACGAGTTAAACGTTTTTTATGATATAAACGATCATATATATTTTTTCATTAATGTAGAAATACGATTTTTTCAGAAAATCATAGTACCGTAAATCTGAGTATATAGTATGAATTTCAACTCGATATCTCCAACCGTTCCTAATATAAAAGCTCTCTCTTTTGGCAGACAAACAGACGGACCAATTCAAATTCAAATTTAAAATATTTTTTATTCAAATAGACTCTTATAAGCCCTTTTGAATCGCCGAATTCATATAGCAAGAAAGTGATCTTATAAGCGTACCTTTTTCCCTTAAGAGGAAACCCTAAAGACAAACAATAACAGAAACAAAATATTCCATACAAAAGAAATGTTATGCATATAATAAACATAACAAGATTTTAAGAATTCTTCATGACATTGAGAACAATCATATATATGAGTAATAAAGTTTTCCCTTTTCGAGTACAAAAACCTCACTTTACAAAAACAGCATTTCAACAAACAACAATGGGGCTGATGATCTAAGAACATGAATTTGAACAGATCTAGATCAAACACAATGCCTTCTTTACGAAACTCGTTAGTAATTTGTACCTTTTCTCTGGTGAGAGTGGTGTTAAATGGCGAAACTGACGGTCTACAATAGAACAAGCAGTTGGTATCGGCACTGCGCGGGCGCATATCGGTCGCGGGTCATCGCACACCCTTTCACCATGTTGAATACAACCTTATCGCTTCATTATTTTAATCGGTTTGAAGAAGTTTACGTTTATCATTAGAAATAATATTTTTATGAACATTTAAATACAACTCTTTAATTAAGGAAAATGAACACAAATAGAAGCATGCTTATAATATAATAATATAATATTTATAAAATGCCGCCGAATCGTAGTAATATACAATCCCACATTAGTATTTTATTCATAAACAAATATAAGGCTTTTAAACAAACGTCACGCTATTTGCAATTTATTAACTTTCGTAATTGGATTTTCAGTTTATTGTGTTTTAGCTTAACCTTTTTGTTTGTTCAGAATGAAGCGGCAGCTTGCTATATTTTATTTGTCAACGTTTGTGTTTAATCATGTAAGTGTATATTATATAGATGGACTTTTTTTGAGACATACATAAAATATTTTTTTATTACAGATTTATCGGGCTTCAAAAAGTAACGCTTTTTCAATACGTAAGTAAATATTTATTGCAATTGATATTGCTTAAAACTTGTATTAACTGTTATATTTAATGTTCAATTTCGTAGTTATTAGGGTTCCGTACTTTTTAAGGAAAAAAAAGGAACCCTTATATGATCACTTTATTATGGATATTATTTATGGATTTATGTATTTGAAATTCTTGGAACTGAGAAAATTGAGATCTACGGCCTATTTCCTGAAAAAAAAACGTGCTTCTACATTTACTTAAAAAAAAATATATAATAATAGGGTTGACCTAGAATTATGAAATTTAGCAGCAATTTAGCGTTTTCAGGTAGTAAGTACAAGTTCAGGGAAAAAAATTGAAAACTATAGATTTGTGGTTAAATCCTAAAAAATAATAGCCTTAAATAGCAAAACAACGCGTATTTCGACACTATACAGGGAATAAAAATTAATAGGTTACTTCCATTTAACCTAGAACTATGAAATTTGGTAACTAGAAGAAAAAAATACATTTGTCGAAACTATACATTTGTGGTTAAATCCTAAAAAATAATAGCTTTAAAAGGGTTGCCCCCTTTTTGGTATTAAAACAGCTAGTTCAAGTGAGGTGTCAGATGAAAGTGCTCGCCTTAGCTAAGCTTGAATTTCAGAAAAAGCTCGAGACCTCGAGAATTTTTGTACAGAACCCGGTGGGTGAGCCTGACTCGGGCTTGTCCGGTTTTTTATAATATATGCAAAGACAGACTTCTATATGCTATCAACATATAATAAGTTTCTTTTGTATATTGTTTAATTAATCACATTTTGCATACGCAAGTAATTTGAAAATACTATAAACGTGGCTAGTTTCTGATTTAAAAGAAAAATAGTTTTGTAGAATTAGGTACATTTAAATAAGTTTTCAAACTGAGTAGTTATGTATGAAGAAATATATGTTTAAATATCATTATTGCAACACTTCTTATCAATAAAGAGAAATATAAAAAAGAGTATTTAAGCTTTGAAGTAAAAAGTGCACAATACCAATAGGTAAGATACATTATGGAAGAATCCGCGAAGCAATTAAGAAATCTTTGGCGATAGTTTGATATAATAATTGTAAATATATAATAATTGAAACAAAAATATTGTAATAATAAATATAATACAAATTAAAATATACACGATTATTCTGGTTTAAGAGTTTCATTGAAACTGTATAAGAATAGCGAAAATCAAAGACCTTATCAAAAAAGCCAGTCGTGGCGCATGGGCACAGTTTGATTGTAAAATCGACTGGTTGTGGGTTCGATCCCCACTCGAGGAAAATAAATATTTGTTTATATTTATATTTTTTCGCTCTGGTGTCGAGGTAAAAGTGCGGCGATGAGCTCCGCCACTCAACACGTAATACCTTCAGAACTCGGCGCAAAGTGTGGAACAGAACACTTAACACTAGGTTCCCTCTGCCTACCCTGCTGTGTGCGGGATACAGCGTG
>DWAN01000884.1:0-20277 GCA_018230445.1 Heliconius hewitsoni
AGTGGGGATCGAACCCACAACCAGTCGGTTTTGCAGTCACACTTCGTACCGCTGCGCCACGACTGGCCTCAATAATTTTAATATAAAGGTAAAAATCTATATATTGGCAAGTTTTTCTTATTGAGATCCCATTGCACGAATCTGCACGTCTCTGTTTGTTATGAACCTGTGGTGAATCTGTTTTTTTAATTAAATTTATTTTTTTAGAATGATACATGATAGGAGAATAGATTACAGGGTTGCCAAGAAGAATCAAACCGCAATCACCCTTAATTTTTTTCATAGTGCGTTTTTGAAAAAATTGCACTCATATGTTTTTTATGTGAATTCCTAATAAATTGAAAGAAAATCGCATAAGGAATGTTAAAAGACTAAGACTAAATTAATGTTAATAATTTGCAATCATGTATTTTTAAGTGAATTATGTATTGCTTATTTTTCTCAACACTAACACTTGGTTACCTGTAAAATATCTGCCGCAAGTAGAGATTGCCATCATCAAAATGCGCGGTGCACATTTAAAAAAATCTCAAAATCAATATTTATTCTAACTGTTCATCTATTAAATGATTCCTTTGATGGATACCTCCTTTTGATTAGCAGAATACATTTAAAAAATTAAAAAATAAAAACTATTTATAAAGGACCTGTGCATCATTTTTAAAAAAATACAGAATACCATTTCTTTTATAGTCTCTAAAACATACCTGAGAAATATTCAGGCATAAGGTTAATTTATGCGGTATCCTCTTATACTTTCTAGTTATTGTGAAGACTAGGAGTACCCATAAGGCTGCTAGGAAAGCAACTATCGAGAGGTTGAAACCTAGTTTCTTAATTTGATCCGCGAAGTCCTCGTTTATGAAAATTACTTCAGCTGACAAGAATGTTATTGGTGCTGACAGGAAAGTGCAGATTACCATCGATGAGGCCATCTAAAATAAACATTATTAAACTAAAAAGTTTATATTAACTATAATAAAGGGTTCGATACCCACTCGGTGGAATGAATTATTATTTATTAATATTTTCATTTCTTTGCTATGGTATGGTATTGGCGTTGAGTTCCGCCAGTTTTAACACCTAAGTGCTCGAAAATTGAGTTATTCTAAAGATCCGCTATTTTAAATATGACTTTTTATTATTTTATGCTTTTATTTGGATTAATTTAATTTAAAAAATAAGTATACAATTATAATACAAAATTTATCTGTGCATTAAATACTTTTACGAAAAAATTATCGGAACATCTGCTATGGAATTAAAATATTTAACTAAATATAAGGAGTAATGAAATCGCGGTCATAGCTACAGCTAACTTAGACATTTTCTATTGACAAAAATAAAAAGTGTGGATGACTTTCTACAATTGAGGCCTTTTTCGCGGTGGGTCAGCGTTAAACTGCCATTGCAATGTTTGTGAGTTCGATTTCCACTCAAGGGCACAATTGTATTTAAATATATAAATAGTTATCATGTCTCCGTTCTGGTATGATAAAGCTTGGTTTGCGTTATAATGCAAATTGAAGAGAACAGGGTGTCTTGTTACTAGATTCGCCTTGCTTATCACTACAAGTTTTAATTATAACCAGTATAAAACGAAAGAAGAATAGCAAAGTTTATAGAGAAAAAATCACGACTAAAGAAGTCTATTGTTTAAAATAAATTCGCTAAACCTGAGAGGTAATACGTATGTAGATTATAGTGAAAAATTTAAATAGGTTTTATTTTCGATATAATATAATTATTGGAACTATGAACCATTGAAACTAGTCCATCTCGCGAAAGTTAAGAGCCTCGTTGTTACCGTTCCTAAAGTATATTGCGAAACTTTTTGCAATGACCGTCAGTTCGATTTTATCGATTATTGAAATGGCGGATTCAAAATCATTGTAATCGTTGACGTGTTAAAAATATGGATATAAAATATATAGGTAATATATATGGTCAGTTAAATATTTATTAATAATATAATATATTAATAATATTCAGCGGCGTCGTCATTAGTCAAAATGTAACATTTCAATGACAACATAGGGACTTGTTACGTTACGTTATATAAGTAATTATCGAATAAATATATATTATAGAGTACGCTATTTGATACTCAAAATTGCACTCGTAAACAATCTAGTTCGGAATTTGAAATTCATTAACTTCTATCAAATTAAAAACATTTCAATTTTTTTTTTTTAAATTTACCAATAATGCAAAACATAGAAGACCTGTTCCTTGGAAATAATATGTTTTTACTGACTGGTTTTGAGTTTCTTTTATTATTAAAAGGCTGGAAAGAAATATTATCTGCTTCGTACGAGTTTCAAAGTTCAAAGTAAGGTTTCTTTTTTTATAAAACAAGCTTTAGACGGCGACTTTGTGTGGTTATATTGTTATTCGTTCATAAGAATAATAAGAGAAGATTTTAGGTATTTTGGCATATTTTATCTCTTACTGAGAGATAGATAACATAACGCGAAAGTATGAAAAAAAATCTTGACTGGTTTACCCTTTATTTAATTTTTAAAGAATCCATAAGGTATAATTAATAATTATGTATCTTTCGCGCATGCTTATTTATATGTTTTTGGCATTTTAGATATATATTTCAAAATATATACGCGCAAGGACTTTAAACTGTGTGACTTTAAACGCAACAGATTGTGGTTGATTCTGACTCGAGAAGATAAAATAATTAATATTAATTTAATTACTATTTTCATTGTCTAGAGCTGGTAACGAGGCAAAGCGCGAAGTGTGTCGCCACTCAACACAGAACGTCTTCAGAATTTGACGAAAAGTGGGAAAGGGGAGTATATTATTATCTGTTAATATTAAAAAACTAGATCCACAATAATACACGGTCATATTAGCCAAAAATAGGATCAAACACATATGTTAATGTTTCAATGGTAGTGATATAAAAATCTAGTTGTCTCAAAAAACTTTTTTGTTTAATTTCGCGCTGTAGCACGCACGCAGCAGGGTAAGCAGATTAAATCTAGTATTAAGACACTCCGTTCCCCACTTTCCGCGGAATTCTAGAGGCATTGCGTGATGAGTAACGGAACTCAACGCCGCGCTTTTGCCTCGATACCAGAGCGAACAATTGAAAATATAAATGAAAAAATAAGGTAATTTATTGCATAGGAATTTTCAATCTAAATTAGGACTCTTACCAAATCTATCTCCAGGTTATAAAGATTGGAAAACACAAATACAGCAGGTGCAGTTGGTATGGTTCCATATAAAAATGCATATGTAGACAAAGACTGAGTTTCTGATAGATTACCTCCAGAATTCAATGAGCTTACACATTCTCTCATCACAACTGGTAAAATAATTCTAAAAAAATAAAAAGTTGAAGATGTGAAATTCATAAAATATTTTTTTATTCAATAACACTTAAATATATGAAACGTTTTCAGTGGAAGGTGAAAATGTTTCATATATTTAAGTGAAACGGAAGTGTTTTAATAGAAAAGAACTCCCTGGTTTCCTCTGTCTACCTGATATATGTGGGATACAGTGTGAAGATATAGAAAAAAAAGAAAAAAAGGAACAAACATGACAAACGATAAAAGCATTTTAGACATGGACAAAAAAAACATTTATAGAATATAAATATAACAAAAAAAATATTATACTTACAATTTCACCATAATTAATACACATGGAAGTAATAGTGCAGGACCTTTAAGCCTTGTGAATTGGCCAACCATATGGAGGCCTAACAAGAATAATGCTGCAGCAGAGAAAGATTGACCAAACATCTGAAACATATTTTCTATTGTGATTTACTAATACTTATATATTGTAGAAAAATATAATTATAAATCACTGGGAATAATCTTTGGCCACTACTTAATTCTGGGCAACATAAGAACAACCTTAATTATATAGTTAATTTACGGTGACCGATAATACTCCAATTTTCACTAAACAATAAGTAAATTAACAAAAACACAAACCGCATAAATGAACAAAAAATGTTATAGAAAACTGCTTATTATAAAAAACTGGTACCACCGAATTCTAAGGTATGGCATTACGTATTAAGTGACGTAACTCAACCGCGCTTTGCCTTGTTACCTGAGTGAGCAACTGAAAAATAGTAAATAATTCATTCCCCCGAGTAGGAATAAAATCCACACCTGTCGCGTTTACCTACGCGTCGCGACGCTTCCCTCAAATTATGCCTGTATTTTTTTTAGTAATACAAGCCTGTAATTCAAATAAAAAACCGGACAAGGGCAAGTCACGCTCGCCCACCGAGGGTTACGTACAAAAATTGGAGGTCTCGAGCTTTTTCTGAAATTCAAGTTTACCTTAGCCAGAGCCCTTCAATCTGATACCTCACTTGAACTAGGGGCCTCAATATCAAATTTTGTCCACCTTTTAAGGCTATTGTTTTTTTAAACGGAAACGGGAAACGGAGTGTCTTTACACTAGGTTTCCTTTGCCTATCCTGCTGTGTGCGGGATACAGCTTGAAGCTGATTTATTTATTTTTATTTTATATAAGTGTTCAGATTTTTTTTCTGAACTAAAACTACCTGTAGATGTTTGCTGCCAAATTTCATAACTCTAGGTCAACCGGACGAATCCTATTAATATTGAATTTTTGCTTATATTTTTGCTATATAAACAGCCATATCTATTTTCAAACTAAATGTAGAAATATGTTTTCAGGAAATTAAGGGGCCGTAGATCTGAGTATATAGTTTGAATTTCAGCTCGATATCGCCAAGCGTTTTTGAGGTAAAGGCTTTTGACAGCTCTTTTCCTTAAAAGGTACAGAACCTAAATACAAACCGCAGAGTTTATTAGGCCTTTTTTTTTATAGTATAAAAATATGTGAAAAAATTATATAATGTAATCTCAAATTTGGGCAGAACTCAAATAACAGTGTTTCTTGACTTTAAGTTCTTTCTTTTTTCCCAGTTACATTGAAAAAAATAAAACTAAATCACTTACTTCCAATAGGCCTTCAATATAAATGGAGAGTTCATGTTTAAATGTGATATTACCCAATATTCCCAACACTGTCATGACTAATACTGGATTAAAGACAATGCCTTTAAATAATTGTAAAATCATCTTCAACCTTTGTAGATAAGGCGAGCTGACAACTGTTTGTGGATTTTCTCTTTGTTTATTGATTTCCATTAATACAAATGCAACTGGGTTAAGTATGGCAAGAGAAATAGGGGCCATTAGATAGAGGTAAACTGCATATTCTGGATGATTTTTTTCATATATAGCATTTACTAAAAAACAAAAAACAATATAAAAAGGTTATACAAAACAGCTGATTTAAACTTAATTTATATTTTTACTTACTTATAGGAAATCCTAATGCAAAATCATTACTTTGTGTGCAAAATATGGCAAATATGCCTGCCTGACCAAGATGCACTGGCCTGGAAACTAATAGTGATACTATAATAACAGCAAAAAATACAATGCCTTTTGCTAATAATATTGCACACAAAAATGTCCAGTTGACTATGGTGAAGTCTAAGCGAGCCAATGATAAAAATATAAGGGATGGTAAGGCAAATGTACCAACAAATATTGATATACCCTTTGACTCAGACTTGGAAACAATATTGAGACGTCCAGCTACATATCTAAAATAAATGTGACATGGTATTATTATTCACTTTTTAAATATCAATATAAAAAATTAAATAGCAATATAAAAAATTAATAGTATTTTACTTACCCACATATAATTATAGTAAAGCATTGAAACAGTGCTGGATATAAATTATCAGATAAAGTATCCTTAACAACAATATTTGTATCCATTTTCACACAATTTATACTGGAAAAAATAATTATTTAGTTATTTGCATACATTATTTAAATACATTATTTATAAAATTTTAACATTGAAAGTGATTTAAATTCCTTTATGAGTTCATATTATTTTATTAATTAAAATAGAATATTATTAATAATTTATAATAATGGAATATTATTATATGTGATATTTTAAAATTAATTCAACAACCGGAATCGGTGTAGAATTTTGATTGTACTCACTTTAATTATAACAATATAATGTGACTTTCACTGTGTCACTGTGTATTATTTTTAGAATCAGCACATAATACACATAGTGTTCAACGTTAAAGATAATTCTGTAAAAATCAATAAAAACAGCAAATACTATGACTACAACACAACACAGACCGCATAAACTCCAGAAGTCCAAATTACTGACAACTGACAAGTGACAACCAGTTACCTTGGCTGACAAAGACACTAACAAGTGACAAGCACGGCATGCACAGACTACATTTACATACACAAAGATAGTACAACATACGGTACGGTACGGTAATTATGATCACGACGTTGTCAAGACTTTGCTTAAATATTTTTTCGTTAGTCAATAAGTCACAGCAACACATCAAAACTTAAATATAACAGTTACTTTATTTAATGCGACTATTCGTGGAAATAATAATAATTTTTGTTTCATTAAAATTGAGTCAGGATGCCTAAGGCTACAGCATTGTAAATTTTCACCGCTTTGATTGTTTATTTTTTTTTATTTAATCTGTAAAGTGGTTTACACTTAATATTTTAAATTTTTGTTGTTGTGTTCGCAATTTCTTTAAACCTTATTCTTATTAAATTAACATAGTGACGAAAGAGAATTTTGTAAAAGATATTCGGGATAACCTACATATTTGTGTGAGAACAATGATTTTGTAGCCATTGAAATGCGAGAAATAAAACTGACTGACTGACTAGTAACTGTCTAGGAAGTAAACGTCTAACAATTCATTTATGTCAGTATTTTAATCAAGTTTTATTAAAAGGTGCCGTAAAAAACGGCAGGAGGTACAAACATTTTCCAAGATGATAATGTTCCAAAAATATTAAACGTTAACAAAGACGGCTTAATTTTATTTTGTGTTTAACAAGAAGTGGCAACAAACATTTTCTTAATAGTTTTTTTTTAATATTGACTTTTTAATAGATCTGTACAAAATATTTATATTTAATGCTTTATAGCAAATAAACTGAATGATATTTTTAGTTGTCTTCTACAATCTCGAAATAATAAAAGATAAATTTATTACAGACCAGCAAGAGAAAGTTATGGTGGCGAAATATATTTTGTAAATCTTCACGCTGTATTCCGCACTTAGAAGAGTAGACTATATAGGCGTAGTATCGTAAAGCTAGCCACACACAAGCAATATTATTGTCAGTATTGTATTGACAATAATATCATTTTTGTGCAGTTAGCCTTTCGATACCCTGCTCCTCTCTTGGCCCGCGTGTAGCAGGATAGGCAGAGGGAGCCTAGTGTTAGTATACTGCTTTCCCCACTTTTCGCCGAATTCTGGAGGCATTACGTGTTGAGTGAACCAATAAAAAAAATTAAATATTTATATTTTTCGAGTGGGGATCGAACCCATATTTTGTAGTGGTTACAACCACACGCTTGTGCCCCTGCGCTATGACTGGCTCCCGTGGATTAAATATATCTTAACGATTATTTATTAACTATAAAAACAATTTAATTTATATCGGAACCGCGAGAGCTAAACGAGCCAAAGTATGAAGGTGTTCGCAAGCGCCTACTGGCAAGACGCAGTATGACGTCACTTGTTTAGCCTGATTTTGCCGCGGATGTCATACATTAATGTTAATATCTCAATCATATTTTAAGATGGGATTTTTAAAAATAAAAACAGGAATCTGTTTTTTTTACAGTTACTGGTATTTGAAAGAAATGAACAAAGGATGAAATGCAAGATCAATGTAAATGATAAGATATTAGTACAAGTTAATGAAGTGGTATAAAGTAGAGATAGATCATACGAGATGGATGTGGAAAGTAATAGGGTTAACGGTGCCTAAAGAGACAGCGACAACGGTGCCAGATTAGATGCATTGATGAGAAATGCGAAACGTCAGTACAGCTGCATGTTTAGCCGTACACAATGCAGTGTTGGTACCGACGCTGTTATACGGCAACGATATGTGGGTATTACAGAAGAAGAAGAATAAGAATAATAAGATAGAAGAATAGTATTCTGTTTGTCCGACAAAATATATAGTGTCATAGTAAAAATAGTGATAGACATACGATAGGAATGAGAAATAAATATTGTTGTTAATTCAAGTTTTCGCTCCGAAAGTTAATAAATCTTTTATGTGGCTGAGTATACGTGTAAATAATAAAATTCCGCAGTGTATTTTAAGTTTGCTACTATCACTATTTAAAGTATCTGTTAAAAAGTACTAACAAGTAAAGCTTACTGTTCAACTGTTCAAGAATATTTAAAGGATAAATATGTATGGAATTAATGTCTATTGAATATCATACAGGATAGCTGCCAGTAAATGTAATAATTAAATTATACCATTGATTTTGAAAAGAGCAACTGTTGAGTTTCTTGCCGGCTCTTCTCAGCAGAACTGCCTTCCGAACCCGTGGTAGCATTTTTGTTTACATGTTCATTGGACGATTCTAAAGTGCTTATATATGAATAAAATATGAATAGTCTATATGAATAAAGAATATTTTGAATTTGAAGAATGGAAGAAAGAGGAATGTAGGATATGCGTAATCAGCTTAGCAGATCGAAACCGTAATGAAGAGATGTACAGAGTGGCAGGTTCCAACGAGGATGTCACGATGAGAATGAAGAAGAAAGTACAGCTGAGTACTTTGTTCTTCATTCTCATCTTTTCTTCGCACTCACGTTTGGGCGCGTCGTAGAAATTAGTGATGAAAGAATGACAAAAAAAGTGGAGTTCAAAAATATAATTAAAGTTTATATTTTATAGTCCACGTAAAACGTGTCTATGTTGAGTAAAAATTGTATATCTTTTAATATTTGCTAATGGCTACACTGTATATGTAAATTCGATTCCGTTTCCGTCGGCCATAACACTTTCATTATCGAGTTGTTCGTTCGCCGGGTCTGAGAGGTCGATACTAGTGAATGAAGACTTAGTAAAATTTTCAAATTCTCTCATAAGAGAGGTGAGTTAACAATATTTTTACTGAAGATCCGTAAACGTCTTTGTTTTAAACTAGTAGATGGTTACATATGTATAATTACGCGTTCCAGATACTTATTCAAGCGTTTACTACCACGTAGGTACTACCTACAAAGAAACGAACATAAAACAGCACTATGCAGTTCAACGCCTTCCAAAATCATCATCCAATGTAAGTTTGTCTTTTTCTACGTATTAATTCCATTTTGTAATAACATAATAAGAACCGCACGAGCAATAAATCTATAACTTGGCGGCCATTTTGTGTAATGCATTTTGCACAGCTGATAATGGACGCTATTCCGCCATAGTTCCTTGCAGAAGAAAAATCGATAATGTCCTTTAGCTTTGTGTTTAAAATATAGTTAAAATCCAAAATTGATGCGATTTTTAATGTTATTTACAAAATAATTTGACCTACTTTCGTGACCAATAATGCTATCAGAGGCCTAAAAATAAGAAATAAGACCAAACAGTCCTAGTTCTAGGAGTAAAATATTTCTGTAGCTCCAATTATATCTATTTAAATATTTCTAAGTATATACATGCCTTAATTGTCGAGGGTAATTGAATATATTTGATTTTAAGATTTTTTTTTATTTGATTAATTGATTCTTATCCTAGTTTACATACATATCTATGCTTTAATAAGAATAAAAAAGTAACACTATATATATTGTGAAGTATTGATTTTTGGATAGTGTGAATAGTGTTTGGGTGATACATGACACAAATTCTATGGTTCTTAAAAAAAAGAAAAAAAAATCGTTTTATGTATTGAGAAATAAAATTCGTTTCAAAATAAAAAAAGACGCATTGTATTTAAAATATTCTTACAATATATATAACATTTGAACGAGAAATCATAATATATGGGAATTGTAAATATGTCAACATTTATTTAAACTAAAACAACAAATTAAAACACTGACTTCAATAATATTTCACTTGAATATTATATTATATTTAAGCAAGTCAGGCAATGTTATTAGGCAATAGAAACTTACAAGTTTATGGAGGTGCAAGTAGCTTAAATTAGAAATATGTTAAACCAAACCAGATAAATATTTATATAAATTTATAAAATTATAAACCTCCAAAAGTTTTATTAGTCTTACAAACTAGAAATATTATATTTATTTTGCTAAAAATCCTTCCATAATTTTATCACATCCATTGGTGTTGCTGTTGGAGGTATTTATATGAAGGTCACTTTAATTGAGATATTATGCCAATTTTTTTGGATTAGCTGTAATGAATTGGTAAGTTTTACTCAAAAATATTATTGTAGCATTTTAATAATTATTGTTAAATTATTAATTGTTGCTGCTATTAATATTACATATCACATAAAATTCAAATAACAACAACATCTCATTTTTATTTTTGTTGACAGCTATAGACCTCGACTAGACCGGAATGAACAATTCGGTAAAATGCCTTTCATTAATGGTCTGCATGATTTCGGTGGGCCAAAAAACTTTCAGCCAAGAAATGGGATGGGTAACAAGAACTTTAGGCCTCGAAATGATTTTAATGGAATAAGAAATGATTTTAACAATATGAAAAATGAAAATGGAAATCCTAGTGATTTTGGCGGACCAAAAGAATACAGACCCAGAAATAATTATAATAATCAAACTCAAAAAAAGAATGATTATGATGGTGAAAAAAATTCAGGAGGCAATATGCAGTTTTATAATGCAAAAGGTGATTTTGGTGGACCTAAACAACAAAACTTCCAAAAGGGTTTTGCACCCAAGAATTTTAACAATCAAAATGGAGGCAGCAATGGGCAACAATCATTTGTTCCTAAAAAAATATTTAACAACAGTTCATCCCAGCCATCTTCAGATTTCAATGATCGCAAATTACAAAGCCGAAAAGCAAAGTATCCTGGTGATGGATTGATAAAACCAGTATGGGACATGGCTAATCTGGGAACTATTCAAAAGAACTTCTACAAACCACATGCCAATGTTGAAGCACGTTCTGAGGATGAAGTAGAAATGTTCCGTGCAACTAAAGAGATAACAGTCAGTGGTAATGATGTTCCTCGGCCAAATCAAGTTTTTGATGAAGGCAATTTTCCTGATCATATCATGAACACTATAAAAGAACAAGGTTGGGAAGAACCTACTGGCATTCAAGCTCAAGGTTGGCCTATTGCTTTATCTGGCCGAGATATGGTTGGTATTGCATCCACAGGCTCTGGCAAAACATTGGCCTATATGTTACCTGCAGCAGTTCACATTGTTCACCAGCAGAGAATTCAACGTGGTGATGGTCCCATTGCTCTAATTTTAGCTCCAACAAGAGAATTAGCTCAACAAATTCAATCTGTAGCTCAAGCATATAGTGCTCATGGTTGCATCAGAAATACTTGTCTCTTTGGTGGATCCCCTAAAGGCCCACAAGCTAGGGACTTAGAAAGAGGTGTAGAGATTGTTATTGCTACCCCTGGACGACTGATTGATTTCTTAGAACGTGGTACCACAAATTTACGACGATGCACTTATTTAGTGTTGGATGAAGCCGATAGGATGTTAGATATGGGATTTGAACCACAAATAAGGAAAATAATTGAGCAAATCCGCCCCGATCGTCAAGTCCTTATGTGGTCTGCTACTTGGCCCAAAGAAATTCAAGCACTTGCAGAAGATTTCTTAACTGATTATGTTAAAGTAAACATTGGCTCTCTAAATCTTTCGGCTAACAATAATATAAAGCAAATCATTGAAGTCTGTGAAGAACATGAGAAGGAAGTTAAACTAACCAATCTTTTGAAGGAAATTGCTTCAGAGAAAGACAACAAAGTTATTGTGTTTGTTGAAACCAAGAAAAAGGTAAACAGTCTTTACCTTTTTTTTTCGCAAATATTATATTTTTTTAAAATTATGGAATTATATAACCAAATAAACTTTTAGGTGGATGACATAGCTCGTGCAGTGCGACGCAATGGACACAAAGCATTAGCCATCCATGGTGACAAGTCTCAACAGGAGCGTGATGCTGTTCTCACGGAGTTTCGTAATGGAGCAACTACCATACTGATTGCCACTGATGTTGCTGCTCGTGGCTTGGATGTTGAAGATGTTAAATTTGTTGTTAACTTTGACTATCCAAATACATCAGAAGACTATATTCATAGAATTGGTTAGTATATTAATTATTAGTAAAGGAGATGTTTTGTTATATTACAATATAATATTAACATAATATTGTTTATCAGGTCGCACTGGTCGTTGTCAACAATCTGGGACAGCCTATACCTACTTTACTAGTGGAGATGCAAGACAGGCTCGTTCACTCTTGGCTGTTTTGAGGGAGACTGGACAGAACCCTCCAGCAAAACTGAATGATATGGCACGAAGCAACAACAACAACAACTCTAGCCGCAATAGATGGCAACAACGAAAAGAAAATAATAGCGGTGCAAGTTCCCCACGCCAAAAGAGTAATCAGTGGAATAACAAAATGGCTAACATGACTAATGAAGAGAATCCTAACAATTATCAAAATAGAAACAATACACAGCAGCAAGCTCCTCGGTTCTCCAATCAGAACCAAAATGCAAACCAGGGCTATAGACAACAAAATACTTACCAAAAGACAGTACCTTTCCCCAGTCCCAATGTGTTTGAGTCTATGGGAAGTTACCAAGGGGGATACAATAATGGATATCAAAATGCTTACAATAACCAAAATGGCTATGGTCAGAGGACCTACAACAGTGAGTGTTAGTTACAATTTTTTTTACCCCATACTTATTCATATATTCATGAATATTTGCATAAACTAATTTTGTCTAAACATATTTTTAGATACTCGCCAAAATGGCGGTCAGCAATATCACCGTAACACCAACTCTGTGGGCAACAAATCTGCGGGATCCGGTTCGTCTTATGGTTCGCCTCCTCCTCATTTCGCTACTCCACCTCATTATCCACAGATGCATCCTCACCATCAAGAGATGCTTGGTTAGTCTGATTTTTTCTAATAAATATTTTTAAATATTTTTTTTTTTGTTGTAATCAAATAAGTTTATTTATATTAAATTTTGATATTAAATTAGGAGGCAAGTTCTACGGCGGTGGCGTCGGCGGAGGCGGTCCGTGCGGCTATCAAGCGGCAGTAGGCGGCGGAGTGCCCTATCCGCATCTGCCACCTGGCCCGTTGTTGTACGCGCCAGTCCAGCAGTAAATTTATAACATTTTATTCCACATTATTGTGCAACTGTTCAGTCTTTTTGCACGCTCAATGTACTGACTATAATATATATTTAAAAGCACAGAATATGTCAGTATAATATTTAGATTAATATAATGTTTTGGTTTTACCATATTGCTTAGCAGTGTTTATTTTGACAGACTGAACTTGTTTCTAAATAATGTGGAGATCTATTCTTACATGGCCCTCATAATATATGTTGATTAGGTTCTTGGGCTTTCCATTTTGTTTTGATGCCCCTATTCCATATTACATTAGTTTACATGTTAACCCATAAATGGAATAATATTGTACTTAGTTTTCCAATTATTGATTATATTTGTACTGTTTTGACCGGATGGGGTAATGTTTTTTATAACTTAAATAATATTAGAATATTTTTTAGATCTGATCGAAAGGTTCAAATTCTTCAATGGTAGAATATTATGTGCAGATATTCTTTTGATTTCACTAAAAACAGAACTATTTTATGGGGGGAAAATGATGACTATCCTTTTCACGAGTCTAAATTATTAGTGATTATCTTTCAGATCAATATGTATGTTTAAAATAAGTGTGTTAGGTTTAAATCTGGTTTGTTAACTGTTGACCATATTGGTATTTACAATGTACTAACACTAATCTCACGACATTGGCTTTCGAATACCTTGTCTCAAGCATTTATATGAAGCATTTACAATCTGTGGTAATGTTTTCAATAATGTTATTTATAAAGAGGTTTTTATTTGAGAGATATGTTATCACTTATAGTTTTATATAAATCGTTATAAGAATACATAGTATTTTACTTGAAGTAATAGACAAATTAAGAGCAGCATATAAAATATATATATGGTCCTAGAAGTCTTTCAGTCTATAATTTAAAAAAAAGTTTCATTATAATCAATCACATATTTACAATGTGGCATTGGTTTTGATGTATTTGTTTATAAACGAAATACTGTAGAATATGTTTTATGGAAAATGATAAAATAGAGAAGTGTCAGTCAAATTTTTGTAAGAAACTGTAAATACGGTCAACAGCGAATGATCCAATGTAGGTGGGATGTTTAAATAACTTGTCGTTTCCACCTTTAGATTTTAATCACTATATTTGTTAGAGTAGTCGGTGTGGGCAACCCAATGTGTAATCCTGGGTGCCTTTCGTTTTAAAATGTCTGTATGATGTACGAAATGCACGAAACATATAGAAGATGAGTTAAATTTTAAGGGGGTGGAATTCAAAGGGCAGATATAAAATGTAATATTTTATATAAATTATTTTTATTGTTAATGATGATCTTATCCAGTGAAAATGTGCGGGACATCTTAGTATAAGAAAATTGAAAATGCTTTTGATATACTTTAAAACAATCTGTATTGCCAGATAAAATTGTGAATATTTTTCTTATGTAATGTCAGTGACATTTCGAGTCATGATTTCGAGGTTATATATTTTTATTAATGGTTATTAGATCTTGAGTATTACGCTTAGGGTTAGTCTTTAACAGTCGGACTAAATAGCTTAGATTTTGAATGCGGTTTACGGTTAAATTGATTCTACTACTATTGTCAGAAACTATATTAAAAAAAATGTAAATAAATACATGCATTTAACATAGAAACACAATAAGTATTTTGGTCATTGCAAAAGCGCCAAGGAATGGTAACTTCTTTCTTTTCTTAGCATCAATAAGTGTATTCTTTGTGATCGTTTTCGATTATTTTTATAATGTAAATTTCACATAATTCTAGTTAACTACTGGAGTTTCTTTGTACGTAAAGGGGTTCTAAGGGCTAAAGGTAGGAACGTCAATTGGTACAAAATATAAATATAAAAACAAACATGTATGTATTTGTGTTGTTTTAGAAGCCCATTACTGTCCAAAGAGTAAAAATCTGTGATATTTCATTACTATAACCTGTCGTTGCGTTGGTCAATTGTTAATACATAAGGACACTTCCTTTGTTCGGAGAGTGTAAAACTAGACAAAAATATATTTTTTGACTATTTGAGCGAATTTCATGAATGTTTGTGACAACAAATCTTGCAAGTCGTTCACAAAGTATATGATAGGTGTAAGAATATTTTATTGTTATTCAATTTAGTTTTCAGTTAACCGTGAGGTGACGAAATGTACCAGTTCGAGGGACGTAAACGTTATTATCTAGAATTCCCGTTATTAAGTGCATCTCAAAGATACGAAACGATAACTCGCGCGGGTCCGATTCTCTGATAGATTAAGGGGAAGGGGTGAACAACGTGATGTGCATATGTGTGTATACATATGAGAAGACTCGGGTAGCTCCTGTTTCATGTACAAAGTACTGCACCCACCTCTACTAAACAACTGTGATAATAACACTAAGTAGCGTAGCAGGCGATTTATATACTAGTTACGTCCAAGAGAAGGAATGACATCATATCTGACATACTGTATTGTGATAATAAATATTATATCGAGACGTGTACTGTTCAGCGCGTGTTGATAAAACTTTTTCTCTAAATAAGACTGATTATAATTATTTCTAATTGAGTATTTTATACAAGTTTCACTTTGACTGAATGAATTAAGATGTCTGTATTTATATCGGTAGTATTCTTGTGCTGTGTGTTTTCACCAAAATTTATTATTCACTATGTTGGATATGAGTCAAAGCGCCTTTCTTATGCGGTCACCTGATTGAAGATGATATTCAACTCTTCGCAAGTTGATTTCTACTTTCTTTATTGTGATGGTAAAATGTTGTTGACGAATTGTGGCAGCGACAGTATGAGAACTAACGTTATAAAATGTATGTTATTATTTGTTGTTAATTTGCTAAATTTTATTTATTCAACCAGATTATCTCATAGACGATCGTAGTTTCATGCTTTACTATATACTATTTAAGGATTTATTTTCTAAAATTGTAGGTTTGTGAAAAATATACATAGATTTTTAAGTATGTGGCAATGCAGATCTTCATAAATATTGATTCTATAACAAAGTACATAGTTCATATTTATTCAACTTGTAAGGTATTATAAATGGAGACGAGAGCTCCGTTTAAAACTGTCCCAAAGGGAAGTCTTCTGAATGTTTCTAAGAAGTGCATTTCTTCTATGTAATACAGTATTAAATTCCGATTAATAAATTGATGTATAAATAATATTCGTTTTCTTTACCAATTATTCCTTTGTCATTGCAATTTATAAAATCATCTTTTAAGTTATTTTATTAAAATGAAATTTCTTTATAAACCTTGATTTAATAAAGGCTAATAGAATCAAAGATTATAAATGTGTTTAGACACATAGATAGATAATATAATTTCTCGTTTCCGATGAATAACTGATAATATCGATTTCACTGTTCGCAACGCCTAATGCGCATGTCATGAGAGAGCGAAATTATGTATACGGTCTAGACGGCTGGCCAATGTAATTATTGCTGTCTAGCATGTGAGATTTTTGGACTTGAAATTGACTCCTTTAATTGAGATTTTTCAAACAGATTAACATCAGATCATAATAGAAAATTGTGAAATGCGTTGTTCTTAAATCTATTAAATTTCAACTTATTACAAAAAATCTACATATTGTTATTTTGTTTAACCGTAACTACCTATACAATTTTTTATATTGAATAAAATATACATGATTTAGAGCTGAAAAAATATATATCGGTTTTTATTAACTAAAAAGGTAACAACGAAAGTAACTAAGAAATATGATTACTCTGACCTCAATCATGAGCGTCTGCATCAATCTTGAAAACAAAATTATGAGGCTTAACCCTCTCTTATTTAGCTTAAAATTATACTAAAGGACAGCAGTTTGCAGGCAAAGCAAAAAAATGTATACTATATCACTGTCTGTACCTGTACCAATAAATAAATCAGCTTTATAATGTATCCCGCACACAGCAGGCAGAGGCAAGCAGAGCGAACCTAGTGTTAAGACACTCCGAAATTTTCGAGATACTGCATGTTGAGTGGTGGAACTCGACGCCGGGCTTTTGCCTTGGTGCCAGAGCGAAAAAATGAAAATATTAATAAATAATAAAATACTTCCTCTAGTGGAGATCGAACTTACAACCGTCACCTTACATCCTTGTGCCCCTGCGCCACGACAGCCTCAATAATGAAAAAAATGTGTTTGTGCACGCTAATACTAAAACTACTTTACTGATACAAATGCAATTTTCACTATTGGTACGGTTTCCTAAATATATTTCAATTTGTGCGTAAATAAAAGAACTAAGTATATTAATTTAAAATATATTTTTTAAATTTTCATTCATAAATTGTAATTATTGATCAATAATCAATCAATGAAAACGGCACCTGAAGTTTCCTCTCAAAGTCGACTGGCAGTAGTTTATGCGGGCGAAGCCACGAGCGTATCGCTAGTACAAAATAAAAAGCTAAAATAGCGCTCACAGCTTGCAGGTATTGTAACATATTACGTTATGGATGCTATTAATAAAATATGTTACAATTATATTTACTGGAGCAGTTTATAAAGCAATTTAGGAAATTACTGATAAAGATAGTATACTTAATTGGAGTAATAATTATTACATTATAATATATTTCAAGTTTCAACGACACTTCAATAAGTATATCGTTCAAGTGCAAGTGCAAGTACATCGTTTTTAATTTGTATATTTTTTATTATATCTATATTTAAATCCCAAATTTCTAGCATATTCTTCTTATTTATTATGTTCTTTTTATAATTATTAATTTTGACCAAAATTACTGGTAGTAATATATACTTGGTCGTTTGACGCTAGATGGCTTTGTACGATCGTACAAATAGAAAAGATTAATCCATATGCCTAAATTATATCTGAAATGGAATTTAAAAAATCACAAAGAGAATATACCACAAAAACTAGAAATACAATAATAGGACAAACTTATAATCCCATTGTTTAGATGAATACTTTCCAAATAAAAGGACATCTATAGTAAAATGTTTTCGTTTCTACAATATTTACTGCCGGCTAAGAGCATCAAGTTTGAGTAAAATATATTTAGAGGGCGTTACTACCCCGCTTTGTCAAACATAGAATTTGACATTTCATGTCCACCACAGTCTGGTCAATGTTTTTTTGCTAAAATTATAAATAAGCGATCGTTTGTTTGTCTTTTTGTAATTTGTGACTTAATATTTTGAACAGAGTGATTGTTTTATTTTGTTGTGTAGTAAAACGGTAGTTTCAGTAACATATGCAATGTTTTTGTAACAAGTAATATATCGCTTTATTTCGCTGTGTCGAAGCTGTAATGGTATGTTTCGTATATAAGTTACTCAATTTAATATTTTCTAATAAGATTTTGTATGCCTAACTGTATTTTAAAGATTCTTTATAACATGAAGCATTTAGCTACATAACCCTACTTTCACATTACAATATTGGTCTAGACGGCCTTGAATCTAATCTTGTCAAGTCAATGTCGTTTATTTATCAAAATAGATATTATATATAGCAATCACTTAACATTCTTATTTATTTTAAACAAAAATTATGTTATTTTACAGTATTTTCTTATTTTACAAAACTAATAGACTTTCTTCCTATGATATATGTTAACTATTTATAAATAACATCGAATTTTACGCAGGTACTACAAAATTAAAATACAAATAAAACTTGATCATATTGTGTATCTTCTGTAACAGTTTTTCCCTACACCAACCGTTAATAGATACTACGAATATACAATAATATTTTTAATATTTATACCATGTTGACAACAAATGCTAAACGATGACGTGCTTTCTATTATCCAGGATCCGAAAGAACTCAGGCAGATGGCCATCAAGGGCGAACAACTAGGTTAAGGCGTCATACAACACGTAACCAGTTCGTGATAGTAAACGAGGTAAGAAACACTACTCATAGTAACTCAGTCATTCTAAACTGCAATGTAAACATTGGTTCTTGTTTACGCAGGTGACTTTCTTTTAATTGCGCATTCCATTCGACAACCTAGGGTTTGATTTGATTCCGTTTTCGTTATAGAAACTAACTCTGATGTGATAGTATGTCGTCAAACCAGGAAAATCATTCTTATTACATACTGTTTGTGTCCTGCAAATGTTGCTCGGAAAAATGTGTATGTTATAGTTACAAATTTACTCCGTACCGGTCGAAACGAAGCGCAATATTCGTTATAGTATGTTTTAGACGGCCGAAAGTGAACAACCGAATAATTGATCGTTATTGATACTTATACCTTAAAAAATTGAGCATATGTATACGTATATAAGATTTTTAAAATATATATTTTAAAACATTACTAGATATCGAAATATGTGCTAAATTAATACGAGTTGCAACGTCGTATACCTGTATCCGATTTAAAAATGGTTTCAGCCTTCACAAGTACGAATGCTGTGTTTACAAACAAACGACGTGAACACTCTACCGTGAATGCCACATAGCCATAATTGCATTCCCTGCCTCTTTTATAAAGCTTCTTTATTATTAACGCACCGTTGCTATAGTTAATATGTTGGAATTCCTTTTTTATAGTATATAATCATATATATTATATTGCCATATGAATTATGAATTGTATTAAAATATCTCATCCAAACTAACCGCTATTAATTGGTGTATGCTGCAACTTTCGCATTAAACTATTGATGAGTCGAAAAAACGTTATCAACACCCAGATTTTCTGGAGAGTTTTGTAATTATGATATTTCTATTAGTTTTAGGTACGACCGTTTTTTCGTCTTTTAAATATTTATGAATGGCCTAAAATGGTATAATTATTACTTATTTTCATGTATTCGTTTTTATTATTTTATTACTCGCTATTTTATTCTTTGTCCTATGTTATAAAATAAGGAATAAAATAAATCAATCAGTAAATAATAGAGGCCAGTCGTGGCGCAGCGGCACGAGCTGTGACTGTAAAATCGACTGGTTGTGGGTTCGATCTCCACTTGAGGATATGAAATATTTAATTAAATTTATATTCCATTTTTTCGCTCTGGTGTCGAGGCAAAGCGCGGCGTTGAGTTCTGCCACTC
>DWAN01000885.1:0-20269 GCA_018230445.1 Heliconius hewitsoni
ACAGGCACGAGTAAAAAGATTTAAAAAGAAAGAAAGTGTTGTTTTAATCGTTTTTCTATCTATAGTGCGTTTTCCAAATTCAATTCAGGATATATTATTTTGCTAGTACAATGATTTTACGAACCAGAATCTTATTATAATTTAAAAGAATACTATATTTAAAAGAATAATATAAAACTAACAATTAAACCTGTCTGTTAATAATAAAAATACAACAGCAGGGAAAATTAAAATATTTCAAACAGCAAGCCCTTTTCCCGTAATTCTTAATCAAACCTTCAACAATCGCATTTTCAGTTCTACCTACATTGACAGATAAACACTGAATCACTTCGCCACGAGGGCCTCAAAAAAAATGCAAAAACAAAAAAAAAGACAATGCCACCTTAATAAAAAGTAGGCTCTACACACCAAGTAATAATAAATTGCCGTGTATATAAAACACTTGGTCGCTAGAATGCGAGTCCGAACAAAAGAGTCGGTTTAAAAGAAGTATAATGCAGGAATGTTTTGTTTGTCCAGACATACTCTGTACTTAAGCATTGTAGGGAAGAATGAAACGCCTTATTGTAATATATTACTCAAATATACCTATATTTTAATCATTATAAGTTTTAGATGAAATTACAAAAATATTTACGCCTCGTTCCGCTGCCTAAGGTAGGCAGAGAAAACCTAGTGTTGAGACACTCCGTTCCTCAATTTTTAATATATGATATACGCACATATACTGTATTTTAGGGGGCCTTGTAGACTAGGGCCTGCTTGTCGCAATAAAATAAAATACAGTTATATAAATACGTGTGTTGGTCACCTTATTCCTAAAATACTTAACAAATCTGTCTGGTCGTGTAGGAGAAAGGTGATAAACAGAGGTAAAGCAGAGTTATATAAATAAGAAAAGCAATCATAATCGGAATTATAAAATGGAATCTATTTTTTTCCATTCCCGTTGGAATTTCGAAGAATGTAAAGAAAAACAATCAATTTTTAACTTTATAAGCCCAGTTGCTTGGTCTGTACGTTGTGAGTTAGTTACTCAGTAATGGAAGAGTTTTATGTACCATATGGATATTAAATTCATTTATTTATATCCTTGCTTACTCTATGTGAAGCACTTCTGACACGATGTTTGTAGGTTCAAGTTGGTTTCCCTGATCTAAGTAACCCAATTGTATCGTTGGGTTCTTTTATCCGGAGCACACATAACGGTAAACGCAAGGTAATAAAAAAATACAACGTCTGTTTATTGCCTATCATGTACTCCATTACCCATTTTCAAGTCATATTACAAGTTCAATAACGGAAACGGAAATATTTCCTCGTTTGGAATATAACCTCACAACCAGTTCATAAAAATGGCGAAATTTTCCATCTCAACTCTCCATCCATCGTAAAATGCCATTAAAAATCATCATATCATAGGAGATGATGATTTTTAATTTTTTTCTTAGTAATGAAGAACATAAAATTCGTTTATCCCATACAGCAGGGTAGACAGAGGCAACCTAGTGTTAAACTTTCCCCAATTTCCGCCAATTTCTTTCGAGGTATTGCGGGCTGAGTAGCGGAACTCAACGCCGGGCTTTTCCCTTGGAGTAAGAGCAAAAAAATTAAAATATTAATAAAAAATAATATATTCCTTTCAAGTGGAGATTGAAATCCGTCGCGTTACAGTCACAGCATTGGGTACCTGCGCCATGACCGACTTTTCTTATAGAAACTCCAACCATATCATATTGATATCTTTTTTCTTGTTTAAAAAGAGATATTAAAGCAAACAGATATAAAATAGAACAATTGTGCAATCTAAAAGAATAAAAAATTAACTTAAGATCTTTTTTTATATGCTTTCGATGACCGTGAATTTTTGAAAGGCATTCTATTAATATATGTTATTCTTAATAGTTCCATAAAAGTATTATTATTTTGTTATTATTCTTTTATCGATATTTTCAGTATGAAATTTTATAATAGTGTATAACGTGGACTATCTATATTCTGACCTGCAAGACTAATCTTATATTCTCGATAACTGCATCTAAACCGGCTATCAGTATAACACAGGCTTCTAACAGCTACATGTTGTTAGGTAGATGATAGAGAATTAACATGTATTTTAACAGTATAATTTAAATCAAGTGCTTGATTATAAACACGACGGTTGTGGATTAAAGTCCACTCGAGTAACTTAATTATTTTTAATTCTTCATTCTGGTAAAGACAAAAAGTGGCTTTGGTTTGGTTGGTTTGGCATCCGTAATATCTCGAAAATTGGGCTGAAAATATTACATACAATATCTTAACACTAGGTTCGCTCTACCTACTCTGTTATTTGAGAAAGAACGTGAAGCTGCTATGCTTTCGTTTACTTTGCTAAGGTAGCAAAATAAAAAGAAATGTATACCAAAGAAAAAAAACAAATTAATTTAATTATTTCTAATAAAACATATTAATAAATATTACATGCATATTTATAATTTATTTGTAAATTTCCAGGGCATGGAGCTCATCGGATGCGTGGCCTTCCTTCTGCTGTCCGGTGAGCATTTTCATCTTTTGTCTAACTCGACTTTTGTTACGGTTCTATTCGATGGTTACAGTTCAACCGGATGAATTGAAGTGCTTATTCAAAAGTTTATATAGTTTTCTATTTTCTAGGAAAGTTTGTTTGAGTTGTTATAATAATTTTATATTGACTTATACGAATATTAAATTTTGATATTAATTACTACTATGATTTCTTTTAATATACATAATATAAGAGACGGTATAAAAACAAAAAGAAAATATTTAAAAATAATTCTTCGATAAATTCGGTACAATTTTTTTTTATGTTAAGATTTATTTTGTTTTTAATTAACTTTTAAACAAAACCAAATAAAAATGGTTTTATATGAAATAACATAAGTTGTTTGCTTCATGTCTAGAAGGATCGATCGTGAAGATTTTTCGCTCTTCATGCGTCGCCCAGTTTTAAAACGTTAATTGTTGAGTGGCGCAACTCGAGGGCTACGCTTTGTCTTCTCACAAGAGCAGGGACATCAAAATAATTCATTCCCCAAATACCGCTATGGTTTCTCAAAAAACTATTTACTTTTCAAACAAAAAATATTACCAAAAAAATAATACAGTCAAACTATAATACTTACATAACATATTTGTATGACAAATTCAGCCCCACTCAAATATAACGACAGCTCTTCACCCTATTTTAGGGTGTTTCAAGTAATGTATGTCAATGATAGCATGTCTCATTGCACACTCGACCACGAACGTGCCCCGCTACTGGGGCTTAAAGAGCTTTTAGAATAAGCCCCAGCCATCTGCTTATTGACACTGAATGTCGATAGCTTAACTTTTTTTGGATCTTTTGTTATACACGCGAGAAATAAATAGGGGAGATTAAGGAAAATAATTATAGATAAGATTTTTCATATTTAGAGTTGTTGATGGTATCTTATATACAAATATGTATAAGTATCAGTTGTAGTTGTAGTAGTATGAAATAGACAATTAATATTTTAGTAAATAAAAGTCACATAAAAACGGACTCGCCGAGGCTTCCGTACAAATTTTAAAAGTTGTAAAAATTAACAAACCTAAGTTTGCGGGCATATGCACACATATTGTATGAAATGAACCAAAAATATAAGTTGGTAATTTTTTTTCTATGAAATACCTATAAATTTAACGTTCCAATTTTTTCCTTTATTTTATTAAAAAAATTACATGCTTATTTCATAACTGTAGGTTTGATACCTCCACGCGATCTTAAAAATGAAAAACAATGAAAGTTGACACTCAAAAGTAACTATGTAAATAAACTGTAGTTGAAAAATCCATATAGCTTAAACAGTAATTGTTTGCAAAAAGTTTGGCTTGAGCTTTGTTAAAGTAATAAGAAAGCTTGCTTGCATTATAGCTCTTGTAATTTTCAAGGATAAAGAATATAAAGTTTTGAGTGCAGTGAGCTGTATCTCGTTCGTTTGAACGCCGGTTTAGTTTCAAGCTCTTTTGTTCCTTTATAATTACCTTTTAAACTACGTATAACGAAATTATAAGGATCGAGTAAAGAAATTTAGCTTGTTATTATGTTATTACGTTAGTTGGAAACATTTAAATTGTGATTTTTATGAGACAGAGCGTGCGACTGTTAGTGGGTTTGATTCCCACTTGAAGAAATGAAATGTTTAATATTTTCATTTCCTCACCCTCGTAAAAAGACCAAGCGCGGTGTTGATTTCCACCAATCAACACGCAATGCCTCCAGAATTCGGCGGGAAGTGGAGAGCGGAAGTGTCTTTATAGGAAGACAGTCCGTCTTAACACTAGGTTCCCTTCGACTTACCTCTGTACAAAAGTATTTAAAAAACAATTTTTCTTCTTGTGGAAATTGAACCTACTACATGTTGTCACAGATAAGTTTCATCTTGTCTAGTAAAACATTAGGAAATGCAAATCTGATATCCATTAGACTACCAACATATGACGTTTGATATCCTCCAAATCAACAGACGAAATCGTCCACGTCAAAGGATTTTTACGTATCCCCATCGACAAAAGTAACTCGACCTTTCCTGATTTTCAATCAAAAGGACCGTAAAAGGGGGTGAAAGCTCAACGGCACTGGTCGTTGCATGCCCCACTTTTTAATTACATACATCACGCCGCTAGTGCAATTTTATAAAGGATTTCAAGTATTTTCAGTGCAAGCAACTCACGTACAGTCTTTGTTACTCGCGGATATTAAAACGTATGATCAATGCTGTTTTGAATGTAAAAAATCTATTGAATTTGCTTGCATTTTTGAAATATTTTATTCCGGATGTGAAAATGTTATGGTTTTTGTGCGTTTTCGTTTGTGTGTTACAAAAGTTTTACGTTAATTCAAATTGAATTGTGGTTTTGTGTGTTTTTTTTATTTTTATATATTTTGTAGGTTTCTGGTGATAAATTATTCCGCCCTTTCCATTCATTTTAATGATTTTATTATGAGTACTTCTTGTGTGGAGTGGTGATCGATTAGGTTTGTTACTTGCGTCTCCCTCATTACGCTCCATAGTGGTAATACATAGAAATAAAACCTTCTTTTTTGTTCTTTTTTTTTTTCTTCACTGAGGGAGGGTCAAGACCGTCCGTCCGTTCTTCACATTTCGTTCGAATTTGAGACATTGCATGTTGGGTGGTGGAACTTAACACCGTAAATTAAAGTATCTAACAGTATTCCACCCACATGCATACTGTATGTGCAAAATAAGTATTAGTAATAAATTCTATATAAAAAACTATATTATTTATTAAAAGTTTCAATTTTTATTTTAATGTTATTAAAATGATCAAAATTGCAAAGTATGCGAAATATAATTTAATTTTTGGTTAAAATTTATAACATAAAAAAATTATTTTGCCGTGTACTAATTATGATAGAGTAGCAGAATCAAATAGAGTTGAATTTAAATTTTCCCCAGGTAAGGGTTAGCACCACGCTCCGATAGCTTGCTCTATGAAGGACGAATAGGAAGGATTTAATACAAACAATAAATTTTCAACGTGCCACACTGCATTTAGTTATGATAATTATCTTAGGTTTTCAACCAAATATGTTGTTTCTGGTGATTCAACACGATGGTAGCTTTTACCCTTGTTTGAGGTATCGATTACATTTAATTTATTTTTATTTTCCTATGTTGGGAGACAAAAAACATTATTATTCTGCCTCTCAAAGCACAATGTCTCGAAAACCAGGTGGATAGTGAGGAGGAAACGTAAAACTGCCCCGTCTTATGGGTAATTTCTGAAGTAAGATATTTTTTTTAATTTGTTTCATATTTCATATTCAAATTATATGCAACTGTTTTTATATAATATTTATATTAAAAAAAAACAAATTCTAAGCACATTGTTCTATCGATAGGATAGTGAAGTATCAATTAGCGGCGGTATAAAACATCGCCTCACTAGATAGCAATCACTGGCTCTACAACCTCGACTGTAGTGGCGATCAGGTTTGGCCGTGAGTAGAGAATATAGACTATAGTGTATATAGATACAAGCGGTAGTAGAAACAGATATCAATACACGAACTGGAAATGGCTGTTCAGCAGACTGTAAAATGGGGTGTTTTCAATAGAAAATATTAGTTCGTTTTACATAGTGAATAGGTAAGGTAGGTTTTGGTATAGTTATGTAAAATTTCAGGATATCAAATGAATTTATTTATGTTCTCTTTATAAATTTAAAATGTATAAATAAATCACAAAACGCAATATTATATATTAACTAGTCGTCCCCCGCAACTTTGTTAGCAAGGAACATAAAATGTAAATTCAAACTCCAATTTTATCTCATTTTCAAATGAATTTTGAAAAATCCTCTTTTAGTGATGCCTTACACTCCTTAAACTATCTATATATGAAATTTAATTGTCTGTGTGGTGTTTGTCAGTCACTCAGTAACGTAAGAGTTTTATATATTCGTATAAAAATCAATTGTCATACTACATACAAAAATCAATTTTCTCACATATTTTACTCAAACTCAGCCCGCCGCAGGGTTCCGTCCTTGAGACCGTCATAAAAAGTGAATTCAATCATGCGACAAATATTTGTGCGTCCGACCGCGCGGGGCCGCCCCTATAAATCACATTTGAAGATATTATGTGGATATGAGCTTTTACACTTGACTTTTAGCTCGATGAGAACGTATAGCTTAGTTGTTAGCGTTTGAAAGAGGTTGGAGGTTGTTAGGTTTCCAAAGAGGCGCGGGTTCAACTTTTTTGTTTGGCTTTTAACACTGGGAATTGTGAAATATACTATGGTTTATAGTATTGTTATTTCAAAATGTAGTGTTGTAACTGTAAAATTAACTAGAAGTGTGAAACGGAGCTAGTAGTGGTTGTAATGCGAGAGAGAATTGTAATTGGATAATAATGAGGCGAAAGAAAATCCTTTTAAATAAAATATATTAGTTTATTTTCACTTCTCCGTTCCCGTGAGCGACCGTTCCGCGCGGCGTTAAGTTCCGTCATTCAAAAAAATATGCCTTGAAAATTTATCAAAAACTGGGGAACGCAACCTAGTATATTGTTAGGGTAACCTACAGGAAAAATCGGAAAACTACTCAATAGTATTGGTTTAATTTATTATAATATAAATATATATACAGCAATCTTGAACGATACACAGTGAGGTTAATACCTCCCTCTGTTACCCTGTAGTACGCATGACACTCTCGTTCAATTAATGAGACCATCTCATGCGAGGCACTTGTAAATTTATTATTATTTTAGCTTATTGACAAAATATTAAATATCGACACCTGAACTGTACTGTATGTGGACTGTACTGTAACTGAACTGGCTGTGCACAAAATACAGGCTTATATAAGTGATACATATAAGACATATATATATATATATATATATATATATATATATATATATATACGTATGTACGTTATAGTTAATACCCGCATCTCCCCAAACTAATATTGCTTTGAAGCGTTCAATTCGAAAGTCAATAGCTCGCTATTTGATTGCAAAATCAGATCTGTATACGTTTATAAAATATTTGGTATAATTGAAGCCGTCGTGGCGCAGAGATACAAGCGTGTGACTGTAAATGCGATGGTTGTGGGTTTGATTCTCACTCGGGGGCATGAAATATTTAATATATGATTTCGAAATTTGATTGAAATTTTTATAATTAGTTTTTTTTTATAAAATTAAATTAGTGAAGAACAAATAATAATAACGGTTTTGTAATATTGGTTTTTTTTTACTTTATTCGTATATTCAATAAATTTTAAGAGAATTACTTATATAAGAAAACAAAACAATTTTTTTTTGTTTTTTTTCTTGCTAAATGATAACATATTATATTACCACCATAGTAACGTATGACTGCCTAGTTTTATTATAATACAATTATAATGAGATGGCTAAATCTAATTTTATAGATTTTATAAATTATAAAATAGTTATTAGTGGACCTGAATAAAATGTTGTTGAAATAAAATATTGACATAATTATTACTGAATTCTTTACAATTTTAACATTTTACTCCATATAGAGCTTTCAATTCCCTGTTTTTCAACCATTTTAAATATGTTCCATATTAAATAACGTAACTCAACGCCACGCTATGTCTTTCTCTCTAATCTCCGATATCATTTCGAATGGGAATCGAACTCATAACCACCGCGTGCATAGTGTACAATTGCATCACATACAGTATATATATAGCCTTATAGACGAATTAAGCCTACCCAGCTCAGTACAAATATACAATACAGTATACACTTCGCCGGGCTATTCGCTTACTCACGACGATATTAACGCACGTCAGCAATCTATGTGAAACATTGCTGTGAAACTGTTTCCATTTTAATCTTACGGGATAAATGCTGTTTTTTAATGCTTAACATTTTCAAAGAGTACGTTTCGTTTCACAGTAAGGTTAGAAAGTCAAGAAGAACGCATGGCTTAATGGCCAGAGCGCTTGGAAGTTTCCCAAGAGACGCAGGTGCAAGTCCTGCTACGTTTAAATTTTCATACCTTTTCGAAAAGAGAGAGCCACGAGGCCAGTCGTGGCAGTTGTGGGTTCAATCTGGACTAAAGGAATCGAAATATTTATAAAAAAATGATGTTTTCATTTCTTCGTTCTGGTGTCGAGGCAAAGCACGGCGTTGAGTGTCTCAACATTAGTTTTTTATTTTCTAATAAATAATAATAATACTGTTTCCACATTGCGCGTACGGCTTGTGAATTTTAATATTACAATAAAATATATAAAATGGTTTTATAATTAAAAGTAAGTTACTACTACTACTCTTTAAGGATCAAGAGTAAAATAAATCATCAATATTTTTTTTCTCTATTTTTATAATTTTGGTTGATTTTGTAGGAATGATCTTCTCATTTTAGTTGAATAACGATAGAGGTCGCTGATATGAAATCATAATGTTATTTCTATAATCGAAATTTCAAGAATTTAAATCTTATGTTCTCAACAAAACCATGTCAAATATTATTTGCAGTTTTAAAGTGTTATTCCACACTTAGGAAAGAATAATACTTAAATTCTTTTTAAAAAGTGCATATCAATTTTTTTTATAGATTTCGTATACGTCATTGTAGTGGAAACACGCAAGGTGCTAGTGTCAATAATCGCCTTACATTATCAAAGCAGGAGTAACGACTCTACGGAACGAGTGCTTTAGAATGTCTACATAGATACATACATGGCTAGATAGTTACTTAATCTTTGCTCAGTAAATATGTATGTACATGTGAATTATAAATTATATTTAAAACTAAATTTCGTACTAACCTACTACACGCTGTATCCCGCATATAGCACGCACATAGGCAGAAGAGCATTCCGCTCCCTACTTCTCGCTTAATCACCCAGAATTACATTTTTGGGACATCACTTTGTCTTCTTCTTTTCCTTTGAAACTTCATTAAAACTTTCGTCCATAGTATGGAAATCCAAAAAATTACATAAACTACTTAACTTTATCTTTAATATCTTGAGATGCACCGTTAAGCAGTCGATCCTAATTTTCAACCAACCATAGTCATTACTTGCAATTGTGACAATTGGATTAGGCCAGTGATCCCCCTAAATGGTTAAGATCAGATGACAGTCGCTTGATGTTATGAGTTTACCATTTCCATTAATAATATAGTAATCAGCTTCACGCTGTATCCCGCACACGGACGAGTGACCTAGGGTGACAGAGGGAACCTAGTGTTAAGACACTTCGTTCCCCACTTTTCGGCGAATTCTAGAGGCATTGCGAGTTAATTGGCGGAACTTAACGCCGCGTTTTGCCTCGACACCAGAGCGAAGAAATGAAAATATAAATTTAAATAAATATTGAGTGGGGATTGAACCCACAACCAGTCGATTTTACAGTCACACATTGTGCTCCTGAGACATGACTGACCTCAAGAATAATAATATAGTAGATTAATAAAATTAAAAAAAAATCAGCTTCACGCTTTTTCGGTCATTGCAGTGTAGGCCGAAAGAACCTAGTGCTGAGACAATTCTATTCCCACTTTCCTCTGTTTTTTCAAGATATTACTCGTTGAGTGGCGGAGTTCCACGCCGCGACGTTCTTCTATCAGTGATAATAAATTAAAGAAAATTGTTGACCCCACTGAGAAAACGGCTCGTAATCGTCGCGTTTACAGTCAGATACGGTGTCACCGTAAAAATCAAAATGTATTGCAGTACGTCATCCCCTATGTTTGTCCCATTTTACCCACAGTCTCCTTCATATGAAATAGAACAAGCTAATATTGCTCCTCTTATTTACATTTAACATATACACATCTCTGTATAATGTTTAACTTAACTTGAGCTAAGAGATTAATAGCAGATGTTAAGCGCTACGTGATTTGATTACTAATAAAGGGATCAATGGTTAATGACGTCACGCCTGCACGACAGTTCCGTATCGGTAGATTGTGGCAGTTTATATTAAGTTTATTATATTTTTATTTAATAGCATTTTAATATATATTATATTTGTTGTAGTATATATAAAAAATTGAATTTGACGATATGACGATTGACTCTGTTCCCCTCGTACCAATGAATTGTTACAAGAGTGAGAACAAGGGAATAATTCATTTTTTCGAATGGAAGTTGTGTATATAACTGCGTTTAGACGCTGTGCCACTGCGCTACGGTGGCCTCTATTATATATATAAGTATATTTACTATATATTTTTTTCATCGATAAGTAGTCGAGCGCGAAGTTTTTTAAGTCATATAAATAATAATATAATACTATTAATGAAACAAATAATGGAAGGATTTTGAATTGATACAACTCCGCAATAAGCTACAGATATGTATGTAAATGAAAAGAAAATCAAGGAACCTAGTGTTAACACTTCGTTCCCATTAAGACACTTGTATTCCCCATGTTCTGCTGAATTTTAGAGGTATTGCGTGTTGAATGGCGAAACTCAACGCCGCCTTTTATCTAGTTACCATAGCGAGAAACATATGTAGACACATATTGATATTGGTTAATAGATATAGATATTATTGTTTGATTATAGAGTCTAGCTCTAAGTCCGTATTTTCGTCCGATTTTTTGAGAATTTTCTTTAAATAAATATATTTGTAGTCAGGTATCTATTTGTGGTCCCTGATGAACGCTCGTTAACGACCACAGTGTAAACTATTGGGGCAGCTAAATTTAGTAAAAAACTAACGTTTGTACATAGTACATAATTTTAATTTTTATATATTATGTACATACACTATTTATCAATATAAAAAAAATATAATTGAACAGGCAAAATAAATAAAATTAAATTTAGGTCGTATGTTTCAGATGATTATGTGGTGTTTAAAATGAAAAATATATTAATATTGCCTACATGAGACAAAGCGTTTCCGTGTTGCAACTTATCCCTCTGAGTTGGTGTCGAACACACAACAGTCGCGTTTACAGTCTTTGTAAAACGATAGAAATTTGATGCCCTCTGTGAAAACTCTCTCTCTGGAAACACGACAAAATTCTTAGAAAGTAGTAGATAGGACATTAAAAATAAATGCTTTCTATTTCAAAAAAAGTATTTGTATTTAAACTAATGTTATTTCGTTACAAGAATTAAGTTTTTTCATATATTTTTTTATCTACCTATATATACTATGACTAGAATTTTGCTCGTGACCTCGCCTGCGTGGGATAATACTACTGAAATTGACATAGTTATTACTGACTAAATACAACTACTTTGTCATTTCCTATTTTAAAGCGAAAAGGCACAAAATATATTTTTTCTCTTTTTCTATCTATTAGTAAAAACCGCTTGAAAATCCATTGCTTGGTTTGATACGAACGAATAAAAAAACAAAGCATAAGTGTTCATATCTTTTTATTGCATTAACTTACGAGCTTTTTCTGAACTAGAAGGAATTTTAGCTTGACATTATTTTCAGCTTCACACCTTCATGTGATATTGAAAAAAATAGTCTTGATATCTTTTGAAACGACGATTTTTTTACGGAAGTCTTACAAGCGTTCCGTTTTTTTCGTAATAGATATGTGATTATGTATATTATTTTAAAATAGATACACCACTATCTATCGTATCACTCAAATAACTACTATTCAGGTCAGCTTCACGCTGTATCCCGCACGCAACAGGGTGGGCAGAGGGAACCTAGTGTAAAGACACTCCTTTCCCCACTTTCCGCCGAAGCTTGAAGGCATTGCGTGTTGAGTGGTGGAACTCAACCCCGCGCTTTTCTCGACACCAGAGTGAAGAAATGAAAATATAAATTCAAATAAATGTTTCATGTCCTCGAGTGGGGATCGAACCCACAACCAGTTGATTTTGCAATTACACTTTGTTAACTCCCGCCACGACTGGCCTCAACTACTCAACTACTATTCCACATTACTCAAAATTCCACCATTCGAGTTCGGAACATCAGAGATTATCCGCCGAATCCTTGCTAGGCTTAAGTTCGATTTACACTGGAGCTTTTTCCACAGAATGTAGGCATATTTTTCAACATACTTTCATACATTACTTTAAAAAATATATATGAGCTTACTTTAATTATAGATTGAGTAGATTAGTCAAATGGAAATTATAAATAAATGTTTATTAAATAGTTTTGAGGCCGTCGTGGCGTAGGGGCACAAGGGTACGACTGTAAAAGCGACGGCTGTGAGTTTGATTATCACTAAGGGAAATGAAGTATTTAATATTTTCATTTCATCGCTCTGGTGACGAGGCAAAGCGTGGCGTTAAGTTCCAATACCCAACTTCCAATGCCCTTAAAATTCGGCGGAACCACTTTACGCCAGAATGAAAGTGTCTTAATGGGAACATCACTGAAGTTAACACTGGATTCCCATGTTCCCTCTGCTTAATCTGCTATATGCGGGATACAGCGTGAAGCAAGAAAAACTCTCTTTACTTTTAAAATATAGTTTTAATTATAGTTTTCTTGTAGATTATTTGTTACAATGTAGGACTTAACGCCGCGCTTTGTTTAAAATTCCGAATTTCGTTTATCGTTTTGTGAATATACCGATAACATTATACTTTTCTGAAAAGTAAGACTTGAAATGGCACACTCTTAACATAATTTTTATGTATGTATGTATGTATATTTTTATTTTTACGAATGACAATCTATGCTATCTACGATTATGTTTTCATATAATAAACAAACGAGTGTTTTGATATAACAAAAAAAATCTTACACAAATTGCGGCGTTGAGTTCCACTCATTAAGTTAAAAAAAACCTGTTCCTAAGCATATATAGCACAATATACATATATCCGTGATATCAGTAAGAACGTAACCTTAGATAATTTGCAATGGTAATAACTGTAACAAGTAACGACGCCTCCCTCAGGAGTTCCTTAACGGAACAAGCACGAGCGGTGGAATACTTCATTTGTCTTTGTTAACTGAATATCCTGTTTATTTGATAAGTCTCTTAGTATCTTAGTATCTTATATTTAATTTAAAAAAATATATATAAAATTATTAATAATATAAAATTTAAATAGGTAATTACTTTAATAATAATAATAAATTTAAATAGGTAATTAGTTTCTTGATTTTCATAATCATTTATCTAATTTATTTTTAATATTTCAAATTGTGTTGAATATTTGTTTTCAACTATAGCAGGGTAGGCGGGCAGATTGAACCTAGTGTTTAGACCTCTACTTCTGTGAAAGTACCCGAGTAGAAATTCATCCCACTACCATCGTCACTTACAATCACCAGCTGGTGTCCCTGTGCCACGACAGTTTCGATATAAAAATTGTTACAAAAAAGCAGTTTTACGCTTTGTCTCGTTTAGCAACGGAATATTACTTACTTTAAGTAATATTCCGTTGTTCACAGAATAATAAATATTTATTATTATGATAATATTGATAAAGAATAATAAAAAAGGTGGAGAAAAATATACGTATTGAAAGTTTACTTCAAACGGTTTCAGATTTTGACCCAGTATTTAAAGTTATCCATATTTTTAAGCTTTCAACATTGCCTCGTTCGAAGGATCGTTGGTCTGAGCTTACGTAAGCTTGAAATGCAATCAACGTCTCACGGTAGCCTTATTTGGTTTCTGATATATGGACGTATATTGGAATATAAGGTGAAATCAAACTTTGTTTAAATAAAAGTCATATTCAAATTTCTTTATCCGAGATAAAGCCACTTAACAATAAGCAAGATTGTTTCGAAAATAGAGAAAAAGTGAGGAAAAATTTACTTAACACTAGGTTTCTTCTGTCGATAAGATCGGATTCATTAATGAGTCTTACAGTACAGCATGACCTGTAAGGTAATGTAAGGAACTAATTTGCCTTTCGTATAGGTCTCTGCGTAATAAAATACTTTACAACTATAATTAAAGGTTACCTTTGACTTCTAGATTTTTTCTTGTTTGTAAAAGCCGAGAAAGCTTGATTTATATTGTCGTTCAGACGGAAGAGCTTAAGTTTACGACAACCACCTTCAGTCAACCTTAATTTAATTGAACCACTAAAGTTTGGCTCACTTTGCCTAATTGAAAGAAATATTAAGGCAAAATATAAATTTGTTTTTTGAATTAAGATGTATAATAACTGGATGGTTTATTCTTATTTTTTCTGTCACTGACTTGACTAGTAGCAGGTGAAAAAAGAAATCGCAAATGAAATAAAATTAAATCGTATACGAAGTATAGTAGTTCGTGAGGCTTAAGCAGTGCTTTGAATTTGTGACAGTGATTACTAAAAGTAGGGACACAAAAAAAATCTTTATGATACAAAGTATCAAACATAGAAAAATTATACATAAATTCTTCTACACCGAATGTAGCATCTTCATTATGTGACGTTTGAGTTAATGGTTCTGTTATATCTTCAAGAAGGCGTTTGTCCACGATTTTCTTTTTCTTTAGTCCATTACTACATACAAGAAATGTAGGGTTGTCAAAAAAATACATAATCCGTCAAGCGAGGGATGTGCCTAGCTTGACGGCCGACGTTTCACCTACACTATGTATGAATACACCCACACAAATGTGAAGCCCAGCTTAGACCGCTTGAATATGAACTTAAATATTAAAACTTACTTCAAATCCTCTTCGACTCATTCAAAAAAGCTCGATAAGTTCGTAAAACTCATTACACAACATTTAAAAGTAACTTTTTCTTAAAACTTCAACACTGAGTGTAAAAGATCGTTCATCCGAGCTTACGTAAGCCTGAAATGCAATCACAGGCCTGATCGGAGGCCATGAGAGGCCGTCAGAGACCTCTTTGTCAGTAATCCGCATTTGATTGCGATGGTCGCATTAATACTGTAGAGTATAGAAGGATTGCTCGATAGGAGAGAGCTACTCGTAGCAATTTTTTTAACTATTCTAAGCAAAATATTTAGACAGTATCTATTAAATTGAAAATTTGAATAGTTTTTGTGTAATGTGTCTGTTTGTAATTGTAACATTGTAAATGTGTGTGTATTTAATTGAAATTATTTACTTTAAAAAAATCTAAATCAAATCAGCTTCACGCTGTATCCCGCACACAGCAGAGCAGGCAGAGGGAACTCAAGCAAACCCACAACCAGTCGCGTTTTTAGTCAGACTTTGTACTCCTGGCCTTTATTTACTTAATATAAAGCTTGAAAAAGCTACCGTTCTAACTTAGTTTTTTATTACTCAAACCTGCGCCTCTTGGAATGATTATTATATTTAATTTATTTTTACTTTCCCGCTCTGCGAGATGAAACGGTGCGTTAAGTTCTGTCACTAAAACACCAATAGAAATTTTAGTGAAAATGTGTGAAGTTGCTTCCTTCATTTATTAAAAAAATATTCCTTTGTCTTTTTTAATTGAACACGTTACTATAAAATTGATAGCAGATTCTGCTTTGTAACGTCGAATATATAGTGACACATACGAGTATACTCATAGCTTTAACACGTCACGTAGACATCTGAATTGTTTGGCTAAAGTGATTAAAGTGATTTTCGATACAAAAGAAGAAGAATATACGAGAAAAAAATGTTGTTTATATTAAAATTGGGGACCGTTCATTTTGTATTAGAACTCAAATCAATGAGTTTTAAAAACTTAACGTTATACATAAAAACTTATGTACATCGGATCATACCGATACCGATCCGTTACAATTTTGTTATTTATAAGTGTAGATTTTTCAAGTGTTATTCTAGTTAGGAAAGAACTTTCCATCCAATTCTTGTGTAGGCATAACGTATTAAGTAACTTATCGCCACGCATTGCTTACCAGAGCAGTGAAATTAAATTAATTTAAATATCCAACTCGCACTTGACTGCTGTTTTATTTTTCATTGTATTCGATAATTTATTTATCGAGACAGGCTATATATAAATCTTAGTTATCAGACCATGCGAGAAGAGGCCGCGGGTAAAGGCTAGTTTTAAATATAAAAGACAAATTCTAAATATATATATATTCAGTTTCATTATCCTTCATATATCAGGGTCGGCACAGGTATTCTGAGAACCTAGTGCTACAACACTCCGTTTTCATTGACACAATTCTCTCCTCCACTCCGGTTTAGTGGCGGAATTCAACGCTATACAAAGACTGAAATATCTTAGTTGAAAAATTCAATATGAAATAAATATTGCCTGAGTACCTACTTTAATTCTTGTTAATTTCAAACTTAGTTTGCACGCTTTACAAGTTATGTAAGTAAGCTGTGAGGCTCTGTGGTAATGTCTACAATAGCGCCGGGATCACGGGATACAGTTATCGCCTTATCCCCACGATCTCTAATGTTTGGGGACTCAATCATCAAACCAGTCCACTGCCCTTGTTCGAGGTGTTTAATTATCTAGTGTAAAATATTTCTATATAAAATATATGTATTAATGTATGTATATATGTATTCGATATATATATATATACATCGAATACTCCAAGTAACTGACTGACAATGAACCGACGAACTAGTGAACTTAGAATGTTGAAATTTGGCATTTAGGTAGGTCAGGAGTTGTAGCACTAAGACAGAACTTCTCGAAATACATGACCGCAAGAACCGGATTTCGCCTTCTTTAAGCCAACATTAATAAAGTTACGGGTGACAACTAGTATGTTATAATGATAAATTCACCTTACCATGTGTAGTAAGCTTCAAATTTGTTCCACAAACATGAAACAACACATACACAGCAAAGTAGATAGAGTGAACCTAAGTGTTAAGGCACTCTGTTCCCCATTTTCCACCGAATATTAGAGGCATATTATGTTAAAAGGGATCTAAACGCCGCGCTTTGCTTCGACACCAGAACGAAGACATTAAAGTTTAAGCATTTCATTCCTTCAAGTGGGAATCCAACCCACAACCTGTAGCGTTTACAGTCACACTTTTTAGCATGTGCACCACGATTGACCTCTACAAAAAAAAGGACTAATATTTACAGCAGATCCACTAAAGGTAATTCCTAGAATCGCACCTTATATCCGTTACAACAATAAATATCGATGTGGTAAAAACATTAGGGCCGTCCGTAATATTCGATTCTCGCTCGGGAAAATTAATTATTTTCATTTCTTCCCTCTGGTGCCAAGCTTTGTGTTCTAGCACTCAACACGCAATATCTCGAAGGTCGGACGTCTTGTGGGCAACATAAACCTTTAACACTAACTAGGTAGGAAGTTAAAAATATAAAAATCTTATCTGCCTATTAACACCTGGAAATTTTACTTAAAAAAGAAATATTTTACTGTGCTCAAATAAAAAAGTGGCTAATTTAGGTGCGTTCGTGTCCACGCATTGATATTCCGGCGGTTTCTCGCCTGTTTTTACAAGACTCCAACTTCCATATTAACTGGTCAAACAATGGAATTGGAATACAGTATTAAATTGGATATCTTTTGTACTGTTTTATACGGAAAAAGTGTCCCAATTTCGCTACGCTGATTGTTTTACGCGACCAGCCCCAGAAATAAATATAAGCGAGCCGTTTCGTATTCATAATGCAATGTAAACTGTGTTATTTATTAATATTTATAGAATTTATTGTATGTGAATAACAGAATTAATGTAAATAAAAATTTAAATTTAACTACAAAGCTCCACGAAGTTTGTATTTTCTATTCAATATGATTAAAAAAAGCAGTTTCATGTTGAACCTGTTGTTAGCACTCCGTTCCCCAAGCATCGTCCAGTCTTGTAGACACTGTGTGTTGAGTGGTGGAACTCAGCGTCGCACTTTTTTTAAATATCATATATTGCACATAAAATAAAAATATATATATTCCCACTAGAGCAATTAATGTTAAATATTAAATATATCAGAGAGGGAATCGAACCCACACCGTCGCGTCGCGCTTACAATCGGATAGTAACATTTGCTTAAATATTATAGTAAATAAATACATACGATGCATACTAACTATTTAAACACATTACCGTTACAACAAAAAAGTGCAACAAAAGCGTAAAAATTCAAAATTCTTGGATTAAACATGGGACTGTAGCGTGGCCTAATTCTTGCGTGCATTCTTTATTGCAGTTCTTTTATTTTAAAAATGTAGCTTCCCCGCATAACAGGATAGGCAGAGGGATTTTAGTTTTAAGACACACTGTTCCCACTTCCCACCTCATTCTTCTAGACATTGCACGGTGAGCGGCGGAACTTAACGCCGCGTTTTGTAGTGGCTAGCAGAGCGGTTAAACTAAAGTAATTTATTGTTTTATTCGCCTATCCGTTAAACACCTTTGCAACTGTCAGAATGCTTGCACTCAAAAACGCACTCTAAAGCAATTAGAGTTTCACAATTTTCGTGAGTATAATTTTTTAAAATATTTTGCCATTTTTTGTACGACATATGAAGATTAAATAATAAAAGGCGCATAGCTGAAGCTGAACGTTTATGAAAAAACGGGTTTCACATGAGATTATTATTTTTAAATAGTGAAACAACTTCAGTTGATATCACTGTTTCAGGTAGTAGTGCTTTTTACAAAAGTTTTGAAATTTTCTCATTAATATTGTCAAAATATTTGTCTTTCATGTTTTTGTTAAAGGTTCCTTTTTATTTTACCTAAACAATTTTGATTGATCGATAAAAAATATAAAGTTCTAATACTATACATAAAATTAACACTACTTCATAGAAATAATTACACATGTTGATTTTGTATCAAAAGCAAAGCACGGCTTTGGGTTTCGTCGCAAACAAAAACTTTGAAAAAAAAATAAAAATCGGTAAAATATTAAATATATATGACTTTCTCGTTCCAAATCTTTACAAGAATTTGTATGCTCCAAAACAAAGTAAAATTTCTTTATTTTAAATGGAAAAAAATACCATAGCCTTAAAGACCTAGGTCATATGACCTTATGGTGTCTTATCCGTATCCTTGCAGTAACAAACATATACCAAATTAAAATTATTTTAAAAATTATTCACTCAAATCTTCAAAAGACCATAATTGATTGTCAAGTGGCTTTACGAATTATTTTCATATCTACGCTCCGGTAAGTCATGACACTGGATTGGATTCCACCACGTACCACACAACGTCTCGAATTTGGAAAAGCAGAGAACGGTGTATCTTAACACTAGACCCTATCTGCTTGCTCACCCTAACCTGCTATTGCGAGAAGTATGACAGAGGCTGTAACGTGAAAGTCTAGAACAAATTGAGACGTTCCATGACGAATGGTGGAACTCAACGCCGCGTGTAACCTATTAAGGCAGAAAAATAGAAAAATTGCACACAACGGCCACGATATCCATAATATTCACGAAATACAAACCCCCACGCACTTACTTGATTTATGCAACCGTTGTCATTTATAGGCGGTTGTAGCGCAAATATTTTAATATCCGTACAGTGAAGCAATTAGTGACAATAGTACGTAGGTAATGGCCTTTATGCTGGAGCGAGTTGGCGTCCGGCCAGCAGGTATATATATATACTATTATGTATGTATGTATGTATGTGTAGCTATATACTCTAGCCTTTTGTTTGTGACGTAACATTTACCAATGTATGAGTGAATTGTAATTATGGTATTTATTGGAGATATTTGGTGTGAGAGAGAATAATTCGTGTGTGTTTTGTCAAATATTTAATGGTATAAAGAGGTACAATATTTGGTGAATGTTGAGAGAAGGATTACTAGCAGTTCTTGTAGATCTTAAATAGATTCGTTTTAGTTTTATATATATATATATATATATATATATATATATATATATATATATA
>DWAN01000886.1:0-20267 GCA_018230445.1 Heliconius hewitsoni
ATATATATATATATATATATATATATATATATATATATATATATATATATAGATACATTCACGCTGTATCCCGCATATAGAAGAATAGGCAGAGGGAAAATAATTTTAGGACTTTATTTCTCGAACACCGTCATAATTTTGAGTGACGGTATTAAACGTTGCGCTACATGCATATTTGTGATATTTCCTTATTTTATTTTATTATAAACAATCTTTTATTATACAAAATAAATTAATCAGCTTCACACTGTATCCCGCACACAGCAAGGTAGGCAGAGGGAACCCTGTGTTAAGACAATCCGTTCCACTATCCGAATTTTGAAGGCATTGCATGCTAAGTGGCAGAACTCAACGCCACGGTTTGCGTCGACACCAGTGCGAAGAAATGGAAATATAAATTTAAATAAATATTTCGTCTCCTCGAGTGGGGATCAAACCTACAACCAGAGACTTGTACAGTCACACTTTGTGCCCCTGCGCCGCGACTGGCCTCTATTGACTCTAGTGACTGCACTCTCCATTTTCTACCTTCTAAGAGACATTGCTCTAAATACAAAGTCGACAAAGTCCCAACAAATTCACAGATCGTGTGTAATGGGACAAGACAAATGCATTTGCAAAACTGCCCAGTACATTAACTTTTCATACATACATAATATGTATATTATAATACATATTTTAAAAGTTTCAGCTTTAAAGTTTGAAATATTTCGTTATTTAATATATACCAGCCATAAAGACCAATCGTGGCGCAGGGGCACAAAGTGTGATTGTGGGTTCGATCCCCACTCAAAGAAATAAAATATTTATTTAAATTTATAGGGTTCCCTTTGCACCCTGCTATGTTTCGCTTACAGCCTGAAGCTAAACAAAAACCAAATAAAAAAGAATACAATGTATGCGTTGTACAAATGTTCTGCCAAATATAATAGAAATATTTATATATTCCAGCTTCTCGTTGTATCCTGCATATAGCAGAGTAGACATAGAGAATCTGGTGATAAGACACTCCGTTCCCTACTTTTAGCTGATTTTTTTCGGCATAACCACTCAGCCATACTTTCTCATCAAGTTATATCCAAATGTTTATACGCTTGTACAACCTATTTATGTTATTAACATCTCTGTAGAGAACTTTTACAAATTTCCACTACCCAAAGACAGTTAATTACTTATAACTATCGTTTGTAATCGAATCGAAAATAAATTTAATATATGGACTCATTAAAAGTAAAAGAAATATATATATTTTTTAACATTTTTAAGTGTTATTCCACACTTAGGAAAGATAAATACTGATTTAGAAAGTGTATAAAAATTTGAATAATCAAAAATTTTGTCCCGCTACGGGACCCGAACCCGCGCCTCCTGAAAACCGATAAATAATATTTATTAATAAATTTAATTAAAAGTGCAAAACCAAATCAACTCAATCCTATACAAATATTACCACTCTAACAACGATATAAAACGCTGCCCGCCTATGGAATTTTAAGGAGGCCCTGACGTTTTGGATCCTTTTATAGCTTATTTACAAAAAAGACTTTATCTTCCATACAAATAAGATTCAATTTTATCTCTCCTGGTGCATCGAGTATCCGCAGATACTCTTGTTTTATCTAAATCGAGTCAGTCACTGCACGAGACTTAAGTCAATGTTTCCTTGTCTAGAAATAGATGGATTTAGTCGATTTGCTGGTGTGGTGCGAAATACAGAGGTATTATTTAGATGGGTTTGTTTGGGATTTTGGATTTAATTAATTTTGTAAGTTAACATTTCACGGAAAATGATTGTACTTCCTGTCTATAAAAATGAAATCCGCCGTTGAGTTCCGCTTTTGAACGCGCAATGTCTTCAATTAAGACGGAAAGCGGGGAACGGAGCTCCGCGATCCTAGGTCTCCTCTGTCTACATTTTCTTTGTGGATTGTTTTTTTTTCTAATAATAATCTCTCTAATAATACTCAATTTTTTGTCAATATGTCTGCCTTCTGAGCCGGTGAAGACATTAGTTTCATTTGAATATCTAATGATATTAATGTTTTTAATAATTATCGAGCCAAACAGTGTTTTAGAGCTAGTATAACTAAGTATATATTCAGAAATCGATTCTGCAAGGATTGCATTTCTCAAGAACTTACAAATACATATCATCTTTTTTAAGCTTCACGCTGAACCCCGCATATAACATAGTAAACAGAGGGAAGAACCTAGTGTTAAGACACTCTCTTCCCTATTTTCGGTCCAATTTTCTAGACATTGCGTCTTGATTGTCAGAACTCAAGGCGAGATAATTAAATAATAATTCATTCCACAGAGCAGAAATCGAACCCACAACCGTCAGTCGATCGGTCGACGCTCTATACATTATATTTCAAATTGCCTTATAATAACCCGATCAAGTTGCCTATAATTAATTCATCAAAGCATCGCATTGTATAAACAAATGAAACAAAGAGTTATTTAAATCCGAAACCGGGGGTTAGCTCTTGTTGCGCGTCACAGTGCTAGCTTATTTAATGGAAGTAATGCGAAACTAATAATATTTTTCCCTTCACCTATCCTGCTGTTTGCGGGATACAACGTGAAGCTAAAACAATATTAATAATAATTATATGTAAGGGTTAGTATCTAAGTTCACACGATGGCTGAAGGTTTAACCCCCACTCTGTTGAATATAAAAAAAGTTAATAATTAGCGTCACTACAGTAAAAAAAAACATAAAACACTACATTCCCCACGGACCGTCTAATTATTAAGACATTGGGTCTTTAGCTGCGGACTTCAATGCCGCATTTTGTCTTATTACCATAGTGGGGAAATGAAAATAATTCAATCTGTAATGCATTTTTTTATTATTTTCATTTCCGTCACTCAAGCCTAAATGTCTCGAAAATTTGGTGAACTGTATCCTAGGAACCTAGTGCTAAAATACACTATTTTATGTTCCCATTAACACACTTCCGCTCCCCACTATACGGCGAATTCAGGAGGCATTGCGTGTTGAGTGGCGGAACTGAACGCCGACTTCGCCTCGCTACAGAGCAAAGACTTGAAAATCATATAAAAATAAAGAAATATTAAATACGCGACTCAAGGCAAAGTATGGATATCCAACTATTATTTAATCATTATTAATAAACTAAAGACAATGAACTTTAACAATATATAATATTAGAATGATAACGTATCTTGTAAATGCGGATGTCGACCGCCGTTTGATGACTCGAAGTGCTATAATTAGTTACCTTTTACATACACTATCTGGCTAATAAACTAGTATAGAAATGTGTTTACATCCTGTATAATAGTATTGTTTTGATCGAAATTGAAATATGAATTGATTTTATTTGATGGAGGTAGCGGATTCTTATTTTCTAAATCATTACAGTCCATAACGATTCAAGATCTAGCTGTGGACGGCGGTTGTGGGTTCGATTCACATTTGGTTCCCCCAAAAAATAATTTTTATGTCTTCTCTGTGGTATCAAAACAAAGTGGAATATTGCGTTCTATATATAAGTATAAATAACTAACCTAAATATAATTGTTATGGTAGTTTCGAACCCATATCCACTGTTTAGCAATCACTGTCATCAACAACGAAGCCCACAGGTAGTAATAAAATATATAACTCTATTTTAAATAAACATAACAAAATAGTATAATTAAACTGAACTAAAAGTAGGGAGTTATTTCTGACCGCCCCAAGGGCGCTCTAAAACCTTGTGTTGTATACTTAATTATTCATTATTAAGTCCCCAGAGGTAGTTAAATGTGCTTAGTTTTGGAGCAAAATTACTATTTTTAGATGATCTTATTATATTTTATAGCCTCCCTTCCCTTTCTTTAGTTTGTATTGGAGAAATGAAATCGAGAGTTTTTTTTTTACTTTTCAATGTATTCTGCATTATAGCAGGGTATGTAGAGAGAAGCTTAAAGCTAAAACACTCACGTTCCTCACTTTCCGATCAATTTCGCGAAATTGTGGAACTTAACGTCTTATTTTGTCTTGTTACAAGAGCGAGGAGTCAAAATAATCCATTCCCTCGAGAGTTTCCCTTAGTTTTACAAGTACTCTATAATTAAAAAGAAACAGCTTCACGCTTTTCCCGCATAACATGATAGGCAGAGGAGAAATCTAGTGTTAGGATACTATGTTTGCCATTTTCTACTTAATTTTGGAGTCATTTCTTGTTAAATGGCGGAACTAACAAAATGAGTAACTAAAAATTGCTTAAATATGAAATCCCAAATGAGATCGAACCGACAACCGTCACGCTTATAGTTAGACCCTGTACCGATTATACTATATATTCTATACACTAAAATGTCAATAAAGGAAAGGATTCACTACTTTTTCTCTACTGTTCAAACAAAATCCCACCAAAAAATTTACGAGAAAAACGATGTCACAATATTTCGTGACAGTGACGTTGACGGCTTTTACTAAACCTCGAAATGTCAACATCGGCTTTATATTGCGTCATTGATTGCTCTCTTGCTAACAAAACTTTCGTGTGGTCCAATGTAGGAGGTTTATGATATCTTATACATCGTAGTGGGTTGTCTAACTGTAAACACAATGACGGGTTCGATCCCATTTGGGGGAATAATTATATTTATGTGACTGCCGATGTGATCTCCGTCTTAGATCACCATTTTAATTTAGCTAATGTGGAAGAAAAATTATATAAGTAATAGTACGTGTACTTATTTAAAAAACCGAACTGGTCGGTTTCCAGGAGGCGCGGGTTCGAGTCCCGCTACGTTCAAAATAAGTATTTTTCTTTCGTAAGTGTGGAATAACACTTAAAAAACTTACGTAAGTGTTTCAGCATTAATAATGAAATTTAAAAGCATAATACTTTATTATTTTTGCAAAAAACACGAGATTTTACAGTTTACATCCTTAAGTCCACGCTAACAAAGTTACAGGCGTCAACTAGTTTAAACTAAAACAGTAAAAATACACTTTTAGTTCAAAAACCTTGTTCTAAAGTCAGTTAAAATTGAACTTATTACTTAAACCTCCATCACACAACTAGAGCGTCACGATGCGCACACGCACATAATTTGGCAACTTTGATCTCGCCGCGCACGGATTAGTACGAAATCATCAATTTTCATCACTGTTTTATCTTTAAAATCTTACTTTCTAACAATATTTCATAACTTTAATATATACATTTTTTGTTATAATATATATATTATTTTCTAGGTGTCTATAATATAATAATTTTCAGTGTATAAGTGATACCTTAGTAACAGCTTCACGCTGTACCTGGGCAGAGGGAGCCTAATATTACGAAGGACCCCTTCTTACTTTCCATTGACTTTTAAAGATTAAGATTGCATATTAAGTGGAAATGAATGCCCCGTTTTGCCTCGAAAATAAAAATACTAAAGATTTCCCTCTAGTAGTAATAATGCACTTACAGTCGCGTTTAGTCACACACTGGCTGGCACACTGGTCGTGGCGCAGGACGACTGGCCCCAACTGGTGATACCTTAATAATTAATATTTAAATTTACCCACTTAATAGGCTTAAATTGCAGAAAATATTGACCAAAGCATCTATCAATCATTAATCTAATAGATTGAAGTAATATCCTCGATAAGAAATGGAACCTACACACATCAGGCAAAACAAAAAAAATGCCACGTCATAGAGTAAACTCAACATTAGCTAATATAATAGAAATAGTCGTTCATACTAAAAAAAGCGCTTTTTCACTTTAAATATTTGTCCATTAATACAGCCGTCAATATAACACAAGCTGTCAAAACTCTTATGCAAACCGGAAAAATGAATGCAATATTATATTTTTGTGCCCCTTTTTCTGTATAAACGATACATTTTTACATAAAATTATATACTATAGAGTAGATATTTTGTTATTTTAATTTTATTTTAGTTTCACGCAGTATCCTGCGTATAATAGGGAAGGCAGAGAGGCTAGAGAAGCGAATTTTCGAGATGTTGCATATTGATGGTAGAACTGGTCACTGTGTTTGTAACTAGATCAAGGAAATGTAAATAATAACGTAGAAGACTGAATAGAAAATGAACCCACAACCGTCTCATTTACAGTCATACAGTGCCACCGCGCCACTATGGTATCTTATTGATTTATTTTCCCTCATTAAAAGTTAAAGAGTTTTAATTTAGTCTATTCCTAAAATAGACCTTTTAAATTGGTTATTCTTTTTTATTTTACATATTCATATATTTAACATAAAAAAAACAACTAACACAAAAACCATAAAAAACACATTTTTTAGTAAAATAATAAAAAAAAACAAATTTTACACAAACCAACCAGGACTTACAAATACAATATTGTACTATCACACACCTAGCTTTACATTTGCATTTTCAAAACTTGGCTGAGCTGTCACTCCATCCGGGGGGTCGTGGCTGACGCGCCCGGGACGGTGATAAGAAACGCCCCGTCACCGGGAGTGTTGCCGTATATCATTTTTTTTAAAAGCTCCTCTATTTATTTTCCCCCGCTTTCCTTTCCTTTCTATATTGCATATAACGTGAATAATTTGTAAGGAAGAGCTTAGTGGTAGCGAGATTAAATAAGGGTTGTAGGTTCCATTTTCGTTTATGTTTACTTACACTTCGCGCATATAGCAGTGCAGAGAAATTTAGTAGGCAGACTTTCCGTTCTCTAATCTCCGCACAAGTTGTATTGAATGGCGAAACACAACGCCGCACTTCGTCCTGTCCATATCGAGGTATTAAAACTATTGATTCCCCAAGTGGAATTCAAACCATAATCGATCGTTCACAGTTGACTGTACCACTGCACAGCACTTCATGTAAAGATCTATTTATACATTATACTCGTAGTAAAGGTTAGTAACATAGATAGTTGCTATGAGTTTTATAATATATTTATTTTGTACGAATATCATCGCAGTCGTGAAGCAGGGGCACTTGTAACTGTAAACGCGACGGTTGTGGGTTCCATTCCCACTCGGGGTAATTAAATATTTAATATTTTGAAGTTATTTGCTTTAGTAAAGAAGCAAAACGCGCCGTTGATTTGGGCCATACAACTTACAACACCTTGAAAAATCGGCGGAATGTGGTGAACAGAAGTGTCTTTATGGGAACAGTGTCTCAACACAAATTTCCCAGGATTCCTCTGCTTAATCTGCTATGTGCGGGATACAGCGTGAAGCTAAAAATAATAGAATTTTTAATTTAAGTTGGCGGAAACAGCATTCTCCTAGCCACTTGTTCGTTGTGCTCATTTAGCTACAAGATAAATAACTACCACTACGACTTGTACTGCTACTTTATTATTTTAATCGTCGTACTTTATTTTAACCAATGATACAGCGTATGACTACAAACGTAACGTAACGGTTGTGGTTTCGATTACGACTTAGGCGAATAAGTTATTTTTATTTTCTCTCTCTCTCTCTCTCTCTCTCTCTCTCTCTCTCTGGGGTAACAAGAAAACTCAGGAAATTTTATGAAAAGTGGGGAATAGACGATGAGTCTAGATCCTCTCTGCCTACAAAGAAGAGTCTAGATTCTCTCTCTCACAAGAGGAATTCAACGGGAAAACAAAAAAAAAAAGAAACATTCATAACACATTTTATCATATAGTCTCAATAAAAATTATACCCTTAGTTGGATTTGAACCCATGATGATCATTATATTATGGCGATAGATAGAAACATCTCAAGTATACTGAGACACAGCTAGCAGAAGAATGTTGTTTATTTTCGTTAATACTTAAAAGACTAATAAATTGTGCTAAGAATATTGCGACCTCCCCTAAGAAATGCGAAGCACTCGGTTATCGAGTCGCTATCTTTTTTTACTACAAAATACATATTTTTTTAATTTTTTTAAGTACTTAACGGTAAAAAATATAATATAGTTATATAGCTCTCCGTTTTCCGTTTAAAGATGTTAGCTATGGATCTGTCGTCGGCCGTAGTGATGCATAGACAAACCGTCTGACTGTTAACACGACGGTTTTAGATTCGATTACCACTAGGGCTAATAATTACTTTATTTTTTTCACTGTTTTGAAAAGTCAAAGCGTGGCGTTGAGTATCGCTACTCAATACGGAATGTCTTGAATATTGGACGGTGCATGGGAAACTAAGTGTGTTAATAATAGGTTCCCTTTGCTTACCCTCTTACTTGCGGAATATATCGTAAATCTGAAAAACTAAAGAATCTAACAAATTATTCAGTAGCGCTCGATATACGTACCTTTTAAATATATGTATATCTTTAAGTGGGATCAAAGTCACAACAACCGCGTTTACTCTTAGCCACAGCCTTACTATGTCACAATATCGCTATTCAAAATAACTTAAGAAAATATTTCATACAAATAATATATCAATATATTTTATACAGTAATATACTACTTTCTCTCTTTACTCAAAACATCTCTTCGTCATCCATTTTTCAAGTCCACAGTGCAGCGTGAAAAATTGTTTATTTTCCTTACAGCAATTTATTTCACGTCGAATGGAGTTAAGTAAGGAGTATTATTTGTATGCAAGTGTCGGTTGTAGAGATTTTAGTTTCTGTTCTTTATTTTATATTTATAGCTAGAGGCACTTCTATACTAATATTATAAAGTTTATTTGTTTCTATGTGCGTATTTAAGGAACTGCTGGTTTGAATTGAAAATCCTATTTTTGTTGAACTGAATCTGAACAACGTGAGAACCTAGTCTGAAGACACTCTGATCTCTATTAAGACGCTTCCGTTCTCAATGTTACATTGAATTTTTGAGGCGATTGCTTTATTATATGGCAGGCTAGGCTGAGGGTGTCTAGGGTTAAGGCATTCCTCTCCTCTCTTGTCTCCGAATTCTGGAGGCATTGCGTTTGCGAGGGAAAAAATTAAAATATTTAACATTGAATTTCCTCGAGTGAGAATCAAATCCACAACTAGTCCCCTATACAGTCATACGCTTGAGCCCCCGTGTCATGATTGGCAAAAAATAAAGTTAAAGTTATAATAATTACTATAGTACTGACAATTTGTTATTATTTGTTTCAGGTAATTTCATCATTTATAAAATGTATTTAAGTTCGTACAAAAAAGGATGGTAACGTAACGGTAAGTTAGTAACGGTAACAATAGTAATGGGTAAAAATCTGCTCCTATTAATATTATTTTTCATCCTCACGGTATATTCTTCGTTCATCAGGTTAGGCAAAAGGAACCTAGTATTAAGACATTTCGTTTACTAATTTTTTTATTCAGTGGCAAAATTCAACGCCGCGCTTTGTCTTGTGGCCAGAGTAAAAAGGAAAGTAATTCAATTCATTCGCCTACTGAGCTTCGCCTAGTGAGAATCGAAGCTACAACCGTGGCGCTTGCACAGTGCCATGACAGCCCCAATGGTCTTACTTTGCTCTGTGCGAGATCCAGCGTGAAGCTAAATATATATATATATAAAAACGCGTTATAAATATTTTCATATTTATGATTGAAAGTTATTTTATAAAAAAATAATACCAGTCCTCATATAAATGCTCGTAAATATTGATTTTATATACGGCTCTTTTGAAATGCAAATGGAGATAGTTTATTAATACAGCAGTGGAGTTATAATTTACTTAATTTAAAAAAACAACTGTTTCACGCGTTTTCCCGCATCATCCCGCAGATAGCTAGAGTAAACCTAATGTTAAAGCATTGCGTTTTCACTTTCCGAGACATTGCGTGTGAAATGGCGAAACTCAACGCCTACTAGACCGAGGAAATTGTCTACTAGACCGAATGAAAATAACTCACTCCCCTCAGTGAATCGAACCCACTACCGTCGTGTACACAATCATATGCTCTGACGCTGCGTACTGACTGCCGCGATAGGTATGTTAAATATATAAATATTTCTTAACCGATAGAATACATTAATAATAAATAACTACTATTATATAGTTACTGTTATAAAAGCGATAAAAAATGTTTCATTTTTTTCCCATATATAGCTTCAAAGTATTAAAATAATTTAATAATTTTAATATTTAGTCTACAAAATCAAGGGAATTAGTGAAATCATAGTGCAGTACAAGAGCGATGAGTGTGGGTTCATCACCATTCGAAAGAATGATTATTTTAAGTTTTTTCATTTCTCCACTCGAAAAGCAGAGAACGGAGTGTCTATCATACTATACGGGATAAAGCGTGAAACAAAAAAAAACAATACAAGTTACCCCACAAATAAGCAAATAAATACTGATATTAAAATAGCTTAAACATATTTGAATAAACATCTAAAATCTCAGAGATGTTACTCTGAGAACGGTAATGAAGACAGGGCTGGGGGTTGCTCAACCCTTAAAATTAGATATTAATTTGGCATCTTCCCCTTTTAAGCACTGTTAGCATTAATTAAACGGTTTTCTTCAGATTGCGTCCCCTTTCGCTGATGTATTATTATAATGTTAGCCGTCGTCGCGCAGCGGTATAGTGATTGCCTGTTCGTGTTGTAGGTTCGATTTTAACGTGGGGGAACGATTTTTTTTTATTTTTCGCCATCACGCAATCAATGTCTTGAAAATTGTGCGGAAAAAGGGGAACGGAATGTTTTAACACTAGTTTCCCTCTGCCTACCCTACTGTATGCTGGATACAATATAACCTATAAAGTGTACCTATAAAGTTAAGTAACTTGGTTGAGATTCAAGGAAGTTAATTTTGTAGATAACTATGGAATTTATAACTCGTTGACAGATATTTTGATGGTTAGCTATTATAGTACACGAGATAAGTTACTACTTTTATACATTTTCCAAAAATAAACATTTTTCTTCAGTAAGTGGAATAACACTGTGGGTTTGTTTCCCACTTGAAAGGATGAACGAAATATTTAATATTTTCATTTCTTCACTCTATTATATAGGCAAATCGCGGCGTTGATTCCGCCACTTTACACGTAACGCCTCCAGAATTCAGCGGAAAGTGGGGAACGGAGTGTCTTTACACCAGACCTCCCTCTCACCATCTACACACGGGATACAGCGTGAAGCTAAAAAAAATAAAAAAATATATAATAGACCAAATCGTGTTGGTTTACAGTCGGCCGGTCACTACAGTATACGAGCTGGAGCGGGCGAGGGCAGGTGTGCACGAATTTTCAAGTTTAATGTTCTGCACGTTTTATTTCGCAATGGATGCACGCGGCCTAGGCTGCAAGCTTTTGTGCGTTTATTTTATTTTAATATATAAAATTAAAAAATGGATTTTTGTCATTTTTTTTTCAACACGCAATGGCTCTAGTATTCGGCAGAAAGTGGGGAACGGAGTGTCTTAACACTAGGCTCCCTCTGCCTACCCTGCGGTGTGCGGGATACAGCGTAAAAAAGGTCTTTTTTATAATAAGATTATTCATTATCGCGATTTTCGCATATTTTAAATGAAATTATTTATATGGATATACCATGTATATTTAGTGTTAAATATTTTCGATCGTTGTAGGTTCGATTTCTATTCATGTGAGTTGAATAATTTTTATTTCTTCGCTCTGCCAAGATAAGCGCAGAGCGTTGATTTTTGGCACTGAACGTCCGGTCTTAAATTCAGCCGTAAATCTATTACTTCCTCTGCCTTCTCTACTTCATGCGGGATACAGCGTGAAACTAAAACGAATATTTTGTTATATCATATCTTCATTTGAGGCCGTCGTGGAGCAGGGGCACGACGACGACGAACACGACGTCTGTGGGTTAGATCCCCACTCGATTATTATTTAATAGGTAATATTTTAATCGCTCTGGCACCAAGGCAAAAACTGCGTGAAACGTCAAGTTCCATCACTCAACATGTAATGCCTCCAGAATTGGACGGAAAGTAGCCCTCTGCCTACCCTGGTATGTGCAGGATACAGCGTGAAGATAATATTTTTTATGTCTCCATACTGACAAAAAAAATAAAATCGCTTCAAACTCACTACCTACACCAAATCTATCAGCGAGGGTGAAGACAGACCCCAACCGTCCCCGGTGCCTCATAACCTGATCGGAGCATTACTGACACGCGTTGCTTATTCATTCCGCTTGGTTTGACTACACAAATTGGAAACCTTAGAAAAAGTGTTTAGGTTTATTTAATTACCTTGGATTGTTTTAGTTTTTATAGTTTTTTTGTTACGTAATATTTTATAATAATTGTAACTGAGAAACTCGTATAGAAAAATTACGCTAAAATTAAGAAAAGAAACATTTGAAAGAGAATTATTGAAAAAACGTATAAAAAAAATAATTTACAAAGACTATTATGAATTATTTCATGATCCACACACATTTTTTAGCACGCAACAGTGTAGAAAGAGGGAATTGGGGAACCTTATGTCAAAACATTCCATACCCATTAAGACATTTACGTTTCCTACTTTCCGCTGAATTCTAGAGACCTTGCGCGGCAAAACTCAACGCTGCGCTTTGCACCGTTACCATAGCGGGGAAATGAAAATATTTGAAATGGAAAACAAAGATTCGTGTTTATAATCTTCTGCCATTGCGCTACTGGCCTCTAAAAAGTATGTTATTTGTATTTAAATCTTCTAAGGTAAAATCATGAGTTGTTGCTGCTTCTTCTGAGCTTATACATAAATTGCATTATATCTAACTTTAGAAACTGACATTTCTTAGTAACCCCACAATAATCCCATTGGAGTAAAAATGGTTACTATAACGTTTTTTAAAAGAAAAACGTATACTATATGCAACGTCTCCCACAAATTTGTTAGCGTGGCCTTTAAAAGTAAAATGAAAAATTCCGTTTCCCTGAGAAATCCCTCCTTAATGCTCCTCTACACTCCCTCACTCCCTAATTTAACAAATTTCAACTTGTAACTTTAGTAATTTTGTTTTGTATAGACAGAATGATACAAAATTATATCGTATTTGTTTATTGTGAAGCCTTTCTATTAACCGAAAGCAAATTTATTAACATTTCTTCAAGTGAGAATCGAAACCAGAACCATTTTAATTATCATTAGGTACTTTCTATTACAGGACGTTAAACATAAAAATATGTATATAATATATAATATTTTCTCAAACAAACAAACATAAGTGAAATATTGAAAAAGAATATGAAAATTTGTCTAAAATAAATACCTTCTTCCCTCACATCATGACCGTGGCGGTACGGTCGATTCAGTTACAGGGTTGCTAGGATTATATAAAAATAATAATACTAATAAAAAATATCCCGTATGTAGCAGAGTAGGCAAACGGACACTGTTCCCCACGCATTGAGTGAGTGACGGAACTCAACGCCGCGCTTTGTGCCGCTACGCCACGACGCGACGGTCTATGGTAATAACAAATACCTATATTTATAATTTTTTGAAATGTGACACTTGAGAAAGAAAAACGTGTAAAAATGTCGCAGGATTTGAACCCATTCCCCACTCTTGACAATCGTCCAAATTTCTATTTTTTTATATAACACATCGAAATTTATTTGTAAAATCTTTATAAATTATCATTTATATAAAAATATATCGAATTGTTATTCATTTTAAGAGAATATATCGAAATCTTTAAATTATTTCAATAATTTACCTAATTATCTCATTTAGATAAACGATTTAAAAATATTTGCTCTGATTATTCTAAGCCGTTTAGTGTTGTAAGTTAATATTGACTTGATAATATTGACTTGACAACGCACTTTATAAAACTTCCCTTTTATATATGAGTGATGTCTTTTCCCTTTTTTTCACGCTGTATCCAGAACATAGTTAAGGTAAGAAGGAACCTGGGAACGTTGTGTTAAGATACTACATTGCCTTTAAGACACTTCCGTTTCCCACTCTGGAAACAGTGTGTTGAGTGGCGAAACTTAACGACGCCCTCTGTTTCGTTATCGTCATGTTAACATTTGCACGTGTGTTAGTATAATATGTAAATATTACCGTCTTTGATGAAAAAAAAATATCAAGAATTCTCTATTTCAATAAACTAGTGACAACCATATCGTATTGACACACCGAGTATTGAACCCGTTATAAAGTGAGCCGGAAAAATGTTTACCTTTCCGCTTTAAACAAGCAGACCTCAACTTATTTGTATTTGTATGTATGATACAGAGATACGGTTAGCTATACTGTCAATATTATAATAGCAATTATATAATTGACTTTGACCAACAAATGTAGATATATCTATCTCTTTTCTTGATTTATTTAAGGAAATTCGAAGTAAAAAAACAATTTTTTTCATTTATCAATTACTAATTTATATTCGAAAATATTTTTCAAACCTTTCTTAGCCTTGGAAAATATTTTTTATTAGTCTTTGTTTCAAAAAGTAGAATCATATACTTTTCAGAGGAACTTATAACAAACAAATATAACAGTTAAAATCATAAACGTAAATGTAATCTAAGCTGTGGCTTCGTGCTTAATTAAACGCAATGTTCATAAGTTCAAATACAAATTATTTATTATATTTTAAGTGCGGCGTTAAGTTCCGCCACTCACCACACAATATCTCTTATTCTATTCGTTTCTTATGCTGTTCTCTTATTTAGGCGTTAGATCTCATAAATTAGAGAACGAAATCTACTCCACAAAATTTTAAATTTGTTTTAATATCAAAAATAACTAAATTACCTATAAAGCAAAGCAGTTAATAGTTTTATTGGTCAATTAAATGAATGATGCAACCCAAACGTTCCAATAATTTTATTTTTAATCTCACTTCAAAGTTGCACAAGGATTGGACGCCAGATAATATAATACGGTTCGTTCTTCGAATACATATAAATATTTACGTATTAGTTAAATGGTATTAGTCAACCGCAGCTATTGCGATAGCGGGTTTGAATTTAAGTGTATCTAGTGTAATTTATATTTTTATACGAATACTTGTTAATAATTTATTTTAGTTAATAGTTATTAAGGCTATTATATAATAAATAATTGTTGAGGCAAAAGGGTGGCGTTGAGTTCCGCCACTCAACACGCAATGCCTCTAAAATTCGGAAAGTGGGGAAAGGAGTGTCTTAACTTGTTTCCGTCTGCTTACCCTGCTGAAAGCGGGATACAGTGTGAAGCTATTATTTTTTTTTTAATTAATTTAATTATTTAGATTTAATATAATAAAATCATTAATATTTTACAGTTGGGGCCAGTCGGGGCACATGCGTGCTACTGTAAACGCGACAGGTTGTGAGTTCGATTTCCACTCCAGAAAGGGAAATATTTAAAATATTTATTATGTCGCAGGTGATAAGGTTGTCAACTTGCCATAGCAAGTTAATATATTATTATCAGTAAATATAAACAAGATAACACAACCCAGGTAAAAAATGAGAAATGATCTTAGTACTAGGTTCCCTTTACCTAAAACTAAAACTGTAATTTCCCCGACTGCGCGATACAAAAGATGGTAATGTGTTTACTCATACAAATAGTGCCAAGGGCGTCTAAGATATAAACGTTTATATCGCCTTGCTCATTTATGTACGATGTGACAGCTTCTATTAAGCGATGATAAAAAAAATGTATGTACACGATAAGATCGTTAAATTTACAGATTTTTTTTGTTAATAATAATGATTAGATTTTAATCATCTCTTAAGGTTACCTCGCATGTTAAAAACATCATTATATCAATGTAAACTAACTACATTCAATGTTTTTTAATTATATTGTATATAAAAATCTTTAAATCGTCGTTGACAGATTTTATCTTGGGAGAAAAGCAGGATTTTTCAACTTTTAATTCAAATATAATTATATTTTAATTACTTATTATACGTACAATCAACACGAAATAATCCAAAACAAGCGGGACCATGTCTGCTCCGCTCGTGACATTTAATTTGAGAGATAAAAATCGGAATTTTCTGCTAATATTGGGACTTTTGGCGATTCTTAACCTTATATTAAACCCGCAACTGTATATAGCAGAGTAGGGAACCTGGCGACTAAAACACTCTGTTTCATACATTGCACCGAATTTTCGAGACATTTAAGTGGCGGAATACAACGCTGCGACTTATTCCCAGATAAAGATCGAACCCAAAACCATTTCTAGTCGACGCATTGTCCTATTGCAACACGACCTAATAAATTTAATAACTTTTAAACCCTTACGTAATATATCCATCGAAACCTATTAATATCCACATACATTAATAATGTGAATGATATATTTTTATTAGAGCATCATTCATTTTACCGTGCACGGACGTACGGACAAAAAAAAACGTATAATATACATACATAATATATGAATAATGTAATTTTCTTAGAAACTACATGTTTTTCGACGCTTATGGTAATTTTGGCCTTGGTTGTGTTTTTATTCTATTTAATGTAATGCTCTATTATAGAATATACTTTGCTGGATTCGAACCCACGAGTTCTCGAAGAATTTTTAAACATTATTATTAGTATGTTTTTACCTTCACGATGTAACATCAGTTGTAACGTTGCACATCGCACGAGGCATTACGTTGTAGCTGATATTCACGCCGCGCTTTATCTCGTTACTAGAGCGAGGAATTGAAATTTTAAATATTTCATTTCCTCGAGAGGGAATCGAACCAACAACCTGTCTGCGCCATGACAGAGGAGAGTTAAGCTAAAAAACGAATAAAGCAGTTAATTAGTAAAAATATATTTAATCACCCATCTTCTGCAGTTCGCGTCGTTTTATCACAGATATATTTCATACTAATTAAAATAACTTCGATGGCTGCTAGTATTTTAGAAGTCAAATAAATCATCTTTTAATTTGATATTGAAACCCCTTTCGTAGCGAAAGTAAATTGTTTGTTTTCAAATGTTAAATTATTTAATTAAAATAATAGATACTTGTATATAATACAGTTATGGAACCATTGATAAACAACGCGGTGTTGAGTTACCGCAGCGGCACAAAGTGTGACTGTAAACCGATTGGTTGTGGGTTCGATTCCTACTCGAGTAGATGTAATATTTACTTAAATTTATGTTTCCATTTCTTCGCTCTGGTGTCGAGGTAAAGCGCGGCGTTGAGTTCTGCCACGCAATGCCTCCGGAATTCGGCAGAAAGTGGGGAACGGAGTGTCTTTCACTACGATCCCTCTGCCTACCCTGCAGTGTGCGGGATACAGCGTAAAGCTGATTTATTTTAATTTTTACATTAATTCTACCGATTGGGAATCGAACCCGCGACCTAGCCTAGCATTTACAAACAAACACAGTCCCTATTAAAAGGAGATTGCGTCTAAAACATGACTATTTCCCATGTAGTAATCTACATTCACTATCCATAGTACTTTAGCGTCTGTGCAGCGTAAATCAAGCTTAATACAGAGTAATCAAAACATTAAATCCTGCCATCGATACACCACTGTGGGGACATCGAAACGGATAGTCTGTGGCGGACGCGCACGTTAACGCCAATCTAACGTTATATTGATTTATAGCTTGGGATTTTTGTGTAGGGTTGTTTTGTGTGAAAAAGGAGAGTTCAGCCAGTTGGTATTGTCTCGAATTCAGACGGAGAGAGGGAGAACGGATTGTCTTTACACTAGGTTATCTTTGCCTAAATTGCTATAAGTTAAATAAAGTATTATATTGAAACCTGAAATTTGTGATAAATCTATATTTCTTAATTTTTTTTATATATTAAACATATTTGTTCTCAATCGGATTTGAATGGCCAGTTATTGCGTATTTCAAATGTATAGGCACATAGTTTTATAACATAAATATATTTTTGTTTTAATACAATATATTCTTAGTCGACGAAGGTGTATTAACAATGAATATGTTGTTTAATACGCAATTTAATTTCATGATAAATAAAATAATAATAATAATAAAGAGAATAAAAAAAATATATAATTTAATAATAGTGACATCCCTAACGACAACATAAACGTGAAAAATAAAAAACAGAATTAATGTAAAACCTTCTTTATTTCACACATTAAAAAATTTTAGTAGTTACATTGTAGTAAATAGAAGTATATAGTAGTAGAAAACTATTATATAATTTATTAAGATATTACATATACCCTTGAACCTCGTAAGATTTGCATAACTTGAATCTTCAGTTTGTTTCTTTTTTAATTAATTTTATCAATTAAAAATGCCATTATGGCTGATTAAATGGTATTTTTAAACTCTTGTAATTTAAGACGCTATCCTGCACATAGTAGATTAGGCAACCTGGAAACCTAGTGTTAAGGACTCTCCGTTCCCATTAAAACACTCCTGTTCCCCTCTTTCCGCCCAATTCTCGAGAAAACGCGTGCGTATGTAACAGAAGTCAGCGCCCCGATTATTAATATTAATTTTGTTCGATTTCCTCTCTGGTGAATGAGTGATTATTTATTAATCACTTATTAATGTTTTCATTACTTCGCTCTGGTACCAAGGCAAATGCACGCAAAGCCTCGAAAATTGGACGGAAAGTGGGTGGGCAACGGAGTGTTTTAATACTAGATTCCCTCTGCCTACCCTGCTACTTGCAGGATACAGCGTGAAGGTGAAAAATAAAGAAAAATAATTGTCTCTGCTTCACACAAAAAACCTATTAGTTTATATAGATATAAACCAATAGGTTTTTTCCACAACAACCTCCCTTTATACGGCTCGGTAGCGGCGTGGTCGTTTTTATTGATTTTTACAACAAAATTTATCGATAGTGGTTAACTGTTTGATTGAAATACGTATGAAGTTACTGTTTGTGTACCAACTCTAAATATACGAGAACGTTCGATGAAAAAAATGCTTCAAATTTTTTCTTTCTTTGAACGTTCGTTCGGTAAATTTTCGAGTTTTAAGTAAGCGAAGGAACTTATAATTGGCTAGTTTTTGGAGATGGCGGCCCGTCCTGCCGCTGGGGCACAAGTTAACGAATTCGATTCTCACTCGATGAAATAAAATATTTAATATTTATACTTACTCGCTCTAGTAACGAAGCAAAGCACGGCGTTGAGTTCCGCCGCTCAACACGCAATCCAGAATTCGGCAGAAAACGGGGAACGGTGTCTTAACACTGCGTTCTATATATCTACCTTGCTGTGTGCGGTATATAGTATTATTAAATATTATCTAAGTGATAGACAAACATGCATCGTCTATTTTATGTATATAACGTATGAGCGGAGACGCTTTAGCGGTTTCGCTGTACACTTCGAACACCATTAAATTCAATTGACTGAGTGTATACGGATGGCTGTATGCATTAGTGTCGTAGATATTCAAAATATATTACATGAGACTAGTTGTCGCTGGCAGCTTTGCTTGCGAGGGCATTGGTTCCCATTCTCGTTTCCTGTAGGAATTTCGAGAAATTCTCTTGGTGTACGAACTCTCTAACCTACCTATATATCAAATTTTAACTTTCAAGTAGCAGTAGTATTGTCTGTGGATTCAGATTCGATTTCGCGAAATATAGCATAGAGGAAACTTTCTAGTCCAGTATTTATAATACGTGTGCCATATTCAAGTTACATTTTAGTTATTATATGCTATAAGAGTTTTATTTACTCTTCAGTACAATAAGTATTTATTTACAAGCAATGTAAATAACATTTCTACTATATAACTCTCTCTTCTCTTTATGTCACATCTCTCACCGCACCAGGCAAGACCAGAACCCACGACCATCGATTAAATAAAGTTACTTAATACTAGGTTCCCTCTACTTCCCCTGCTGCATGCAAAATAGAGCGTGAATCTAAAAAAATATTTAAACTGGCGCCATACAGTATGACATCAACCAACTAAAGATCAAAGTGGACGCCCATAAACATGTATTCTCATGTGAATGGATTCTGCTTGACTGCAATATAATTAATTAATTTAGTACCTACTTAAATTAGTTTCTTATTAATTATTACTAGTTTGTTAATTATGTTTAAGAGAAACAAGCATCTTCTATACGTTTTTATATTTTGTATTGTAAAGTATTGCACAATGATTTTGGGTTAACGTACGGCGTTAAGTTCCGTTACTTTTCAGTTTTAAAAGTTCGTTTGTTCGCTTCCGTATTTTCTCTTTGGGCATCATTTTAATGCTGTTATGATACAAGAGTTATAATAGTCAGAGAAAATTTGAATCAATATGTACATTTTTTTTACACAATCTAGTGTCAAGACACTCGTTTCTTCACTCGCGACCCGAATTCGAGTAAATGGAATTACAATACTTTACACTGTTCTTTCTCTGACCGAATATGTATTCGGTCACAAAATATTAAATTAAATCAGCTTCACGCTGTATCCCGCACACAGCAGGGTAGGCAGAGG
>DWAN01000887.1:0-20262 GCA_018230445.1 Heliconius hewitsoni
AGTGGGGAACGGAGTGTCTTAACACTAGTTTCCCTCTGCCTACCCTGCTGTGTGCCGGATACAGCATGAAACTGAAAAAAAAAACACAAGATTATCTTTAATAATATGTATTCAAAATACACAATTTATAAAAATTTCATATCAAAACATGATTTACAAATACATACGACACAGGCATTTCATGATTTTAAGTAGGTAACAAGGCAGTCAGCACGCCGCGTCGACCCGGTGTCGTACGTCGGTATTCCCGTTCTGTTCACTTTGAAGTCACGTGACTGTAATTAAACAACAGATTGCTGGTAAATGACAATCTTCGACAATTAACTACCACTCAAACTCGACCACGTTAATTACTATGCATATAAGTATCAAAATAATCATTGGGAGTTCACGTTATATGCAGCAAGGTAAGCAAAAAGAACCTAGTGTTCAACGCTCAGTTTCCCACGGACCATTGGGCAATGTTTGAGATATTTTTGACATATTGAGTATGGTGACTCGGCGACGTGCTTTGCGTTACCATAGCGAGGAAATATTAAATAATTAACTGTCTCGAGTGTGAATCGAACCCACGACTATTTCCCTTCCAGTCAGGTCCTTGTGTCGATGTAGAACTTCGGCCCCGACTTAAACTGATTCACAATAATATAAAATTAAGCAAAAAAATTAAACAAATTATTTAAAATTTAGTAAATTTACTTTCAATATGAAAACCACAGCAAGGTTGGAATTTGATAAACATTTATAAGCAAAATGAACCACTATGTGTATTTTTTCACTGTATATACACAATTTAAAAACAGTCTAAATCTGTTTAAATTTTATCCCAGCCTTTCGTAACGAATAATGTTAGTTATCTGGATATCATCTACTAACTCGGCACAGTGTTTACCTCTGGCTATTCTTTCCACTTAATCAGCTCCGAGTACGCGCCAGGTATCCGTAGTTTATCTCTTTAAATTAGACGTGATTGTGTAAACAAGTAAATTTAAGTGGCAATGTGGTCGACGTCGGTAGGTGAAAAGAAATTCTAAAAATATAATAGATATTAGAATAAAGAAATTCTAATACGGCTGTTTTTATTCTTGATGGAATCTTTAAAATATTATCTAAAAAATCAAAATCTTTGAAATAACGAATACGGCTACCTGCGTCAGTGTTTCCAGGTCGATACGAAATCGCTACCTTTAAAAAACGCATTTAACTCCACCTTAAAGACCTGCAAGACGTTCCTCTGGCGTTACACGGGGTCATGGGATTTTATATATACATTCTTCACAATTAAAATATGAAAGCGCCACGTTGAGTTTCACCACTCAACATACAATGTCTCAAAAATTGGACGCATAGTAGGAAACGAAGTGTCTTAACATCAAGTTTCTTTTGCCTACCATGCTATATGTGAAGGCTAAAAAATATCATTTCCACACCAATATTTTGAACCTACAACCATCGCGTAAATAGCTAAACAGCTCCGAGTGCGGCGTCCGGTAATTGAAAAATTCCTTAGCTCAATCGAAGTATGCAATTCAGAGCTTCCTGGATCGATCCTAGGAACATAGACTGAATCACTAATAAAGTGGTTTTACGAAGCCATTACACGAACAGCCCACTAGGCGAGGATATTTAATGGTGGTTGGATTAATCATCGAATCATGTTGTCTCTCGAGTGCCTCTAATTTCCGATAGTTAGCTGGGTCGCTGGTCTGTTTCAAATTTTATAACGCTTACGTACCGCAGTCTAACCTCGGCCTATTCTCTTTGTGTGAGATGGAATTTCGAGTGCTATGAATGTAAGTAATCTTTAAGAGCACAAATATTTTCTTGGAACGAAAATAACACTGTGACCTAGCTCTGAAGGATATTCATGTTTTTGTTATAGAAACTGGTTGATAAGAAAAATTCTTCAAGTTATTTCTACTAAGTGAGGTTTCATTGCATTTTTATAGCTCACTCTTAATTACTGTGATTTTAGGGTTCCGTTTTACCTCAAAAGGTAAAACAGAACTCTTATAGGATCGCTTTGTTGCCGGCTTGTCTATATGTCAAGATCATTTATCTCGAGATCAAGTGGAGGTATCAAGCTGGAATTAATATCAAATATTCAAGTCTATAGACCCAAGAAGCACAGTAAAAATTAAGGCTAATAAATCAACGCAATCAAAAGATATGAGCATGTATACTTTGAATTTGCTGAAGTTTGTATGATGTTTTGCTGCGTCATTAAAACCTACAGGGAGTATCATATCAAAATGAGAGCATATGCCCGCAAATTTAAATTTGCCTACTTTTTTAAGTGGTCCCGTTGACAATTCTTAAATTTGTACGGAGTCTGTTTCACACTTAACCGATTTTTTAAATCATTATAAACTGTTAAGTGGCTTTATTAAGAATGTAACCTGAAATGCGATAGCGTTAAGTAGAAAGTGATTCGTGACTTCAGTTCTTTTACTTTTTCTATTAATGCTCTACGAATTTTTGTCGACGATCCTTTTTTTTGTTGGTGTTTCGGTGGTTGGTCGAAATTTTATTAATCTCTATGGAGTATTTTAATAGGGCTGGGTTCCAAGAGTCTTGCCAGAGGATGCTTCAGATGTTGCCCTTCTCATTTTTATCTTAGGTTCATTATATCAAGTTTTGTCTTTCTTTAGGATAAATAGACATTTTCAGGTTTTATTTGGTTCGGAAAGTTGTATTATATCGATTAGGCAAGATTCACTGGCTCTAGGGATGAATCTGCCTACTGCCTCTTTTTCCGCGTGTAGGAGAATAGAGCGTGAGTTAGATTGCCATGTAAGGCACATCTGACGTAATTTGTCTATAGTCAACAAGCTCCTATTTCAGGACTCTTTTTGGAATGTGTTTTGGCATTCCTTGATGATACAGGTGCTTGAAGTGTCTTCCTTTTTTTTGCATTTTTTTTCATCATGTGAATTGAAATTGTGAAGTGAAGAATTATAATTGAGCATTTAAAATTTATTTTCATGTAATATAGTGTTAAAATTAACAACAAAACTATATTCCTAGATACACTACGATTATTATCGTCATTATCATATATTATAATGTACTAAAAAAATATTTAAATTTACTCTAGAAAAATATTTCAAGATATTTGATTATTTGGGTATATTTAGTATTATACAGCTCTGCAGTAGACCATCCACCGACTACTGAAGATTCATTTAAAATTGTTCAAATGTTATCAAAAAACTATATTTAAAGAAGCGTTTCCAAACGTTCCGTTTATTCAAATAACAAGATTTTGAAATTAAAATCTTATCTAAACAAAAATAAGAATAGATAAATATACATATATTAGATCTGGAGGCGGTTAAAATTGAATCGGTGTGTAAGTTAGGACAATCTGTCTCGTCGTGAGTCACGCATTCCGTTGGACTGGTTTTGTTTAATCCGTTGGGACACCGGCCACAGCCATAAATAAAGTTATACTATCTAAAAATTAAATTAAATTAAAGATAAATGATTACATAATTTAGAAAAAGGTATATTAAAAATTAGATTGTCGCACCGCTTTAGGAATGGGTGTTATTGTAAAGGCGACTATGACTGCGACGGCGTTGTGGGTTCTATTTCCACTCAATGAGATTATACTTTTTTTTATTTCCTCGCTCTGGTCAATAAAGCGTGGATATGTGTTCCGTCATTTAATACACCATTTTTTGAAAACGAGATCGAAAGTGAAGAAAGACCATTCCTTTAACCCTAAATTTCCTGTTTACCCTGCAAAAAAAATAAAATAGAAAAGTATTCATTAGACAATGTTAGATCAGTTCTGTCTTTAAGCCACACCAAACTATGACAATAACGTGAGACGTTTTGATGCAAAAAAAATTCAAAATTGTATATATATAATTTATAACAAGTGATGAAACATTAAATAATAGTTAGGTAGTTATTAGCTGGTGGCCAGAAGATAGGCAGAAGGAACCTCATGTTAACACACTTAGTTTTTTAAAAACAGATCGTAAAACATTGAAATATGAATAAATACCCAGATGTTATCGTTCTTACGAAATTTCGAAATTCTACGGAAAAAAATCTTTCAAATATCCTTTTCCATAATCGACTAACGGACAATTAATTTCAATTATAAATTCCTCAACTGAACTGACAAACGAGGAATAGTCGGAATTTCGTCGCGTTTAATTAATTTTCATAATTATCTACCAACAGCTACACTACAACTTAATTGTAATTAAAAATAATTATTCAAATACTTTAAGTAGTAATTTAAATTATACCTATAATTATTATAAGACCTTCACATAAATGTTGCAAATTAAACAAAAAAAAACATTCTATTAAATTATTTTCTGAATCTATAAAAATGTCTTACCTTCCGCCGAACTCTGAAGGCATTGCGAGCTTAGGGCCGGAACTCAACGACGCGTCTTAGAGGGTATTTGGTTTTATAATAAATTAATAAACGTTATTAATTCACGTACCCTATTAAGGAATACTTAGAAACCATGTCAGTATGTCGTAAAAGTCTAGTTCTTAGTAATCTAGACTAATACTATAAAGCTGAATACATAAAAACATAAAATGTCTCAAATTGTTTTTTTTTCAAGTTGGATAGTCTATTTACCAAAAAATGCTGTAGTCTATATTACATCAAGTTCAACATTTCGATGTAACCCACTGTAACACTTAGAACATCGTGTGCCATATACAGCCCTTAATTATTTTCATTTGATGACAGAGGCGAAACCGCGGGCACTAGCTAGTGTCGATATAAAATTTTAAAAAATAAACGATAGGTTTGCATAAACGATATTATAATTGATTACAACAATTATTAGGCTTGGCATTTGTTAATCTTATTTTAGAGTGTTGACAAGATCGAGCTTTGAAATAATATTTTTTTTAGCGTCTCAATTTTTTTAATTTTTCAAACATTGCTTGTATAAAAACTCATATAGCCACGCTTTAGCGTTGATAGTTCCTTTCTTTGAATGTTAATCAAACCTACAACCATCGTGTTTACAATTGTACGCCGCCACGATGGTATTTACAAAAGCTATCAATCAACTTAAGATTATTGAATAGAAGAATATCACAAGTTGAACTTTAATCATTAATGATACTTTGGAAAATACAGTTATCGCAATGTATTACGATACAAACTATTTTAAAATATTTCTCTATTGTTCTTTGCACTTTCATAATTAAAGTCTTAATTATTTTCTATTAGAATATAAATAATAGATATTATATAATAATAGATATATAATAATAGATATAGAATTTAAATAAGCCTATTGAAGTAGGACAAGTCTCTCTCAAAAAGTCTCTTATATGGTCGTGTTAAACATAATTATTTGAAATAGCCTCTACTTTCATTGCCTCGCTATAAAATGATATAATGCGTCATTAAGTTCGGCCTCTCTACTCACTCTGTCACTAACTAGAGAGAGTATCTTGCCACTAGGCTCTCTCTCTCTGCTCACTCCGCCACGCGGGATAAGAAGTGAAGTCGAAATTAAGAATACTTTATCAAAAAAAATCAGCTTCACGCTGTATCCCGCACACAGCAGGGTAGGCAGAGGAAACTTAGTGTTAAGGCACTCCATTCCTCACTTTCTGCCTGTTGTGTGGCAGAACTCAACGCCACGCCTTGCCTCGATACCAGAGGTAAGAAATTAAAATATAAATTTTAGTAAATATTTCATCTCCTCGAGTAGGGATCGAACCCACAACCAGTCACACTTTGTGCCGCTGCGCCACTTTTTTTAAATATTTTTTTATCAAACAAAATTGTACATAGTCAATTTAAATAACAAATATTCAAATGATTCACTTTCACACCGCCATCAGCATCGGACGGTTTTACTTTTTAACGATTCACGGCAGGTCCTTATAGAGCGCGGGCGGCGCAAGGCCAGCGGGTTGTCCCACACTTCTGCTATTATACCAAAACACGCAATTAACGATATTTTACCTTTATTTCTTGTAATTACCTATTTTAGTTTATTAATTAACAAAAAAAATATAAAAAATTAGTACCGTTAAATCGAAGCTTACGCTTGTATTAATGGGTTCAAAAAGTAGATAAGTAATATAAAAGTTGTATTCGACTAATCAAATATATATTTTTTGATGTGAAAAACATACAACTTAATCAAACAGCTATAACAGAGCGGTTTTGAGTTCCGTCACTCAACACGCAATGCCCCCATAAATTCAGTGGAAAGTCGAGAACGAAGTGTCTTAACAATAGGTTCCCTTTGCCTACCCTGTTGTGTGCGGGATACAACGTGAAGCTGATAAAACAATATAAAATGAATTGTCTCTCGTTGCGGATCCCCGTGACGAGGGTACCCACTACGACACGCCAAGGCTAATATAGTAATACAATATAATAGTACTACGTATTCAAATTATATATTAATTTTTAATACTATTATTACTATTATAATTTAATTTAATACTTAATATTTAAAGTTTGAGGCCAGTGGCGTGGCGCAGTGGCACGAATGTGGCTGCAAGCGCGGCTGGTTGTGGGTTCGATCCCCACTCGAGTAAGTGAAATATTTATTTACATTTATATTTTCATTCCTTCGCTCTGGTGTCGAAGCAAAAGCGCGGCGCTGAGTTCCGCCACTCATCACGCTATGCCTCCAGAATTCAGCGGAATATCTTCGTATCGACGGAACGGAGTGTCTTAACACTAGGTTTCGTCTACCTACCCTGCTGTGTGCGGGATAGAGAGTGAAACTATAGGATACAGAGTGAAACTTAAAGATTTTTTAAAATTTTATTTGAAGTTTATTTATGTCATATCGTCTCTTTATTATTAAATATATACAAAAAAAACAATTTTACTTAAAATTTTATATATATAATATATAATATTCTTTATTGTACTAAAATACATAATTGACAGAAAAATTGAAACAAAATCGTGTACAAAGGTGGACTTATCTCTATAAGAGATCTCTTCCAGTCAACCAGTGGAAGTGGATGAGTGAAAAGTTGCGAGTAACATAAAAAACAATTTAAAAGATTTAAAGAAATTAAATACAGCTAAAATCATATATAAGTTTATACTATTATAATATACTTAAATAAATATATCCTATATATATAAATATATATAGGAAAATAAATATATTTACGATGAAAATACGGTAATTATGTTGGTGGTAACCACTGTTTAAAATCTACGCGTTTAAAGAAGCGACTAAATATTTTTTTAATTTGGATTTAAAGGAGATCATGGATGGGCTTTTCTGGATGGATTTTGGGAGTTGGTTCCATAAGGATGCGGCATAGACTGAAAAGGATTTTTGCAGGAATTTGGTGTTACTCTTCGGAATGTCAAGCGTCGGTATGACACAAGACCTCCGAGAGCGTGTGGGAGTAGGAAGTACGGTAAAGCGGGAGCGTAGATAAGAATGGAAATGCTGATAATTAAGGATTTTAAAAAGGAGTGAAAGGATGTGCCAATAGTTAGACCTAAACTCTTAATTTTATTACAATATTTAACTTCAACTCCCGAATAAAAAATTTTTGGTGTTGAATCCCAATTTATTTTAACTCTTAGTTTATTACTGCCAATAATAATTGCTTGTGACTTTTTAGGGTTAACTAGCAATCCAAAAGATTCAGCACAAGATTGAGTAGCACTGAGATCTTTACTTAAGGAAGCAATAGCCTCTGACAATACGTTTATGTTGCAATGACAATATAACTGCAAATCATCTGCATACAAATGGTAAGGAGAAGAAATAATTTGCCTCGACACCACAGTGAAGCAATGAAAATGTTAAATATATTTCATTTCCTTGAATAGGAATCCAACCCACTACCGGTCGCTTTCACCGTCACAGGCTTGCACGTCTTGGCTACAAAGTGTTTATATTATTTGTGGAAAATAGGAAAATTGAAATACTTAATAATGTATATATATTGAAATACTTATAATTTCTTATCACAAGAACATCATCATATATCAGCCGGACGTACTTAAGTTCCTGTCGTAATAAATTTAGGTATCGATTGATAATTTGCAATGATAATAGTAATATTATGATTATGATATATATTATATACGTTTAGTATATTGGTATGTTGCGCTCCCTGAGACCGCTCCATATACGAGAGGATATAGAGCTAAATATGTTTTTGCTTTAAATACATTAAACATGAACAGTTAATTCACATATTCATTCGCAAGGTAAGTATCCCTACTTACCTTGCGAATGAATATGGGAATGTTAGACATTGGGTGTTGTCAGAGCAGGGAAATGTCAATAATTCATTACGCAGTGCTCACAACTGTCGCGTTTACAACAGTCAATCGATGTACCATTACGCCAAAAAGACCTTGAAAAATATGTTTTGTTCAAAATATGTATGCACGTATTATTTATTTATCCACAGTTCTTAAGCTGACAATAACAAGAATTCCAACATATAAAAAATATCAATTCTTCTACTCCAAACATTGCATCCTAATAATTTTTAGTCAATTTTTATCTTTTACTTTTAATATATCGATAACAAGAATAAAATATTAAAAAATAAATATATGGCATGGCAAGAGATGTAGGCCAGCGTCACAACGGCAACAGCAGTACAAACGGTTTGGACCAAATATAAACGGCGATACACCTACATTATGTATGAACACTCACACAAATGCAAAGCTCAGTTTAGACATCACGAACTGTAGGTACCTAAGCATACGTAGCCAAATCTAATATATTATATGTACTCGTATTTAACATAGCTACTGAACATATTATAAACGGAAACATGAAAGTTACCTTCAGCAAATCTTCATAAAACAAAAAAAGTAGATTTTGATGGTTTCGCTTTGCCCACGCCTCCAGTAGATGCTCAAAATACGGTGACCATAGCACTGAAATGTGATTATAACATATAACATGTGATTAAGTTGTTTTGTTTTAGTTTTATCGCTTAAGATTTTATAGTTATATATAATCTGTTCAAAATATTTCCAAATTACATAATACAACTTATTAATATTTTTTTATTGTAAGAATATTATACATCTAAAAATATAGCATAGCCTAGCACTTAATTAAACTAAAACAAATTTTCAAACTATTTCGCCGAGAATAATCTGTTTTAGAATTGTAAGATAAAGAAAAAAAGATACATTTAATATACCCATGATACATTTAAATTACCCATGTCTTTTATAAAAAAGTTCCAATAAGGCTTAAACTCCTCTTCACCTTCCATTATGCGCATTAGCTTGTTATGATGGAAAAAGGAAACAGCGACATCGCGTGGGTCACGGGCTACATACACCACCTTTAAATATTAAAAATAGAACAAATAAACTTCACCAAGAAAAACTTTCAACGTCTAGGTTAATTTTATTTTAAGTGACCCTTACTGAACTATATTTTTATACCTTTGTATTATCTAATAGTGTAGATGGTAGTAAAGACAAAGGCAGATGAGTCTTTATTAATCTGGGAGAGGGCATTTCCTTTATTTCCGTAATGGTTAGGGTAAACAAAGATTTTCGTACAGCTTCCATTTCTTCCGTTGCACACTGAACTGGCATCGCAGGCTTAAAAGTAGATCCTCTAAAACAACATCAGCTATGAATAAATTACGGTTCAACATTTTTCATTGTAGTATTTCCTTAGTATTAGATAGACAATGTGGTTTCTTATTAAAAAATCATACGGTTAACCTATAAAATACAAACGACAATGATTTTGAATGACTGCCTCTACATGATCTGAGATATGTTCCTACTTCCTAATATCAGCTACGCATAAGCACTTAATTGTTTTTCTCAATATTTAAAATTACTTCTTAATTTTTTCTGTAACTATAAAGAACATCACTTGGGTCAAACATAATGACAAAAAAACTTACTCTAAAAAGGGAAACCTTTTATTCAGTGAAATAGATTTGGCTCTCTCGAAGTCCAGATCATTGTTTAACAACCAAACCAGATCCTGTGTCCAAGTTGTACCTAAAAATTATATCTTTTCTGAGTCCTAAAGTGTGAGTGGCGTAACTAAAGTATTTGGTGCCTGGTGCAGCTTAGGACTTGATGCCCTTTGAAATGGTCAAAATAATTTTAAATTTCAAAACAAAATAGAGTAGATATATAAATTTTAATTGCTATAAACTATAATAATTATATATAAGATATAACATTAGATTTTGGTAAAAATTATTGCAAAAATTTAAAAACGGACATTACTCGCTTTTTGACTAGCAAAGTCATGTTCGATTGACATAATAGCGACATTGTATTTTTTATTTTCATTCTCTCAATCTTCTTGTACTTTGATGCCCCTTTCCTTTTGATGCCCGGTGCGACTGCACCGCTCGCACCCCCCAGCTACGCCACTATCTGAGTCCATTCGAATCGAGATTGGATTTATATAAAAAAACCTGCCTATTTTTTACTATTCTAGTTTGAAAGAAGACATGTAATTTTACTTTAAACAACTTTAAAATGTAAGTTTAAGCCATTATTGTTATATTAATAATCACCTGATTTTGGGAACGTTACCACAAATACATCATCCGATCTGACTGGCATATTGTAAATACTTGCTGCTTCCTTCAAATAACCATCGAGGAAAAAATAGCCTTTAGGTCCTATCCGCACAAATTTTGACATAAAACCTAACAAAAAAGAAGACAAAGGATATTAATTTTATGTCTCGATGGTCCCTAGGTAAGTGTAAAATCGGGTAAAGTTTCGCAAGGGACTAAACGCCAATATTTTTATCGCTCTTTTGAACTACTAAGTGTAGTTTTAATGTTTTTTTTTTTAATTTTAAAAAGGTTGTTATTTATGCGTTTTTTCAACGTGCATATAATCGAAAACTTCCCTTGTTGATAGTTCAAATAAGCAATAAAAGAAATTTGAAATTTTCCACTTTCAATGCTTTATCCAGTGACCGTCAATCTTTATCCTGAGAACATTTTAATTTGATAATGTAGGTAAGTATTACATAATAGTTACCGACGTGACAAATGACATATTATTTATAATTCATTTACAGTGAAGAAGTCTGCACAATCATAAATTGGGGAAGAAAATATATTTAAAAGATAGTGAAGATAGATAGTTACAATCAAAAATACGAAAGAAAAAGCCAGGAGGTTCGGGACGTTCAATAAGGACGCATTGAAATATGATGATATTGATGAAACTAAAACTATGAACTTATTTAGAAAATTTATTTCCTAAGTGGGGAATAACACTTTAAAAATGTTTAAAAATAAAACTATGTATCATCTCGCTAGGCGTTACGAACTTTCTGCTTTGTTAATTTACATAATTTTATAATAATAAGAATACGAAAATTGTATAATATGGTGTAGCTATGTACATTCTCTAGCATACAATTTTACTTCACATATGTTATCAGAACAAAAAACAGAAAAATTCGAATAAGGTTAATTTGAAATATTAAAGTTTTTTCTTACGAATTTACGAAATGGTAAAGTAACATAACAATACCTGGCATATAATCTAATAATTCGTTACTTTCGTCTGAATCTAATTCCTTATATTCATAAGGAAAGTTTTCAACACTTTTTTCACTCATTTTAACAAAAAAGATCCAATATATAATGACAAAACAAACTAATATTTTTATTTGCGAATTTATAGTATATATAGATTTAAGTTATCAATATCAGGCGAAAACGAAAATAAGATTTATACGTCAACACATTGATAAATAAATAGATATTTGTTATCAAAATGATAATAATCAATACACCACACGTAGCTCCTGAGGATTCGCCATTCGTAGGCAGTGGGCACTTCAAAAGTACACTTTACATAAGTATTATAAGAAAATAATCTCGACTATCAGTCTCTTAACTATTGTAACTTACAGCCTCTTAACACTTATATTTTACATATATTTATATATTATACATTTTATATATTTGATATAGCCTCCAGAATTCTGTGGAAAGCGGGGAGCGGAGTGTCTTAACACTAGGCTCCTTCTGCCTACCCTGCTACATGCGGGATACAATGGGACACTGGAAAAAAAAGTATTTAAATGGTATTTTTAACTGTTGCTACATTTTCATACATGTCTTTTCACTTCGCTTTTGGTTGATTAAGCAGGGACAACGTTCAGATTTGTTATTCTGTTCTCTATTTTTTTGACACTAGGTTCTCTTTACCTAACCTAGTTCTAGTGAAAAGAAATGGTAAATAAATAGAATGGTAAGTAAGAAAGGTAAGGTAGCCAAAACAGCAACAGATAAAAATAAAATCAGCTTCACTCTGTATCCAGCACACAGCAGGGTAGGCAGACGGAATCTAGTGTAAGACATTCCGTCCCTCACATTTTACGCTGAGTTCTGGAAGCATTGCGTGTTGAGTGGCGGACCTCAACGCCGCGCTTTGGTTCGACACCAGAGCGAGGATATGAAAATATAAATGTAAATATTTTTTTCATTTTCTCGAGTGGGGATCGAATCCACAACCAGTCGATTTTACAGTCACATATTGTGCCCCTGTCCCACGAGTGGCAATGGCTGGCACCTATAATCGCATTGTCAGACTTGAAATTTGCTTGACTATTTTATATAATATCCTGATTCCAATTCCGATTGGGGTAATATTTGTAATTATTCCCTTATTTTCAATTGTAGAGCCCGTCTAATTAAATAAAATTAAATGTGAAAATTAAATAATTATTATGAACTTATTACTTATATCGTAGTCATTGCTAATTTATTATATTATCTTTGTAGATAGATAGTATCTTTTTATTTAGTAGGTTTTACTCAAGTACCAAGAGTCAATCTCTTAATTCGTTTAGTACCAGCTATTTACAAATTTGTATATCTAATATTATTAATTTAAAAATGAATTATGTTGGTAATTGCGGAGTTAATGTCCATGTTAACTGTTGTTTTTTTTTATCTATATCTCGTTATCATACAAAATCATGAATTTAATAAAACTGTAATTCATAGCTGTCTGGACATGAGAACATCTATGATTGCGGGTATTTATTGATTCAGTATAACTAACCCAAGACAATGATTTTTTTATTCTGTTTGACGGTTTGTCTGTGCGCTCATCTCAGCCAAAAAAAAACGTCTAAGCTAATTGAATTGCAGTTTTCATTTTCTATTGTATTTTGGTAAACTTCTCTTAACATTCAGTGTTTGTTATATTTCAATGAGTTCATCAATAAAAAAGATATGTTAATATAAACGTTTGTATGCGATAATATTGCTATAAAATAAGGATTCTGTTATTATTATTATTGAAACCTATTATATTTGAATATTGAGTTAGAGAAAACTTTAGCTATCAATGCACGGATATTGTCTTTAAAATGATAATATTATTAGATCACGAAAGCAATTCAAATGAAAAAATAGAGAATTGTATAGTACATACGGAAGAAGCTGCCACCGGGTTACTAGTTTAATTATATAATAAGATTACCTAAATAATAAAATTATTCTTAATAAATAAAAAATGTCTTCATCATGACATCATGTATTGTACATCAATACAATATATTTCATTAAGACCAAAAGTTTATCACTGAACGTTAATAATAATAACAAATAGCTATATTTATTAATGTTTTGTTCCGTTTTTATAATAAATGATAACCATTTTCCGTACTCATTCTAAATTTAACTAAACAAGAATGTGATAAATCAGAATAAGCTCAAATATCAAAATAGTAGTAGTGTGTAATGATAAAATGTTTGCATTCGTGTTTCTGTTGTATGATTATATCTTGAAAAATGTTATAATACAAAAGAAATCATATGATTAAATCTTCACTTATTTTCTGTTAAGTTTTTATCAATATGTTGAGCTAGTCAGATACAGGAAATCTTTGCTTTGCTGTCAAATATGATTTAGATATAGATTAAGCACTATTTAATTAAAACCATATAAGGAATTTAATGAACTATCTAGATATGCGAAATCAAGACGTAATTGCATAAAATAATCAAATCATGCTATTGAGAAAATCTCAAATCGGCTCAGATATACGTCGTTATACAATACGCAAATATTGTATGTACTTGCCTAGTATAACAATAGTATAACAGTAAAACACAGTTCATTTTCATTTTTTACTTATATAAAATCATATATTAGTAATCACAAGCAACGATATAATAAATAAATTAACTTAAACTAGGTATATTATATACAGACGGAACAGTACTTATGAGGGAACTACTTCAGGTGCATTTTCAGGTATGGCATCAACACGAAAGCGGCAAGTGAGCGTGACAGGATCTCGCTCGCGATCTGGCCCACACTGCTCAGTCGCCCCGATTAGCTTCATTTCGTCGTGAGGTTGGGATTCAGTTTCAAGGCGGCGGCGTCCGGGAATCACAACCTCTTCGGCATCGACTGTGCCGCCGGAGGATCTCTCACTCTCTCCGATCTCCACCTTATACGGTGTACTCGGCTTCACGAACGATTTCGGGGGCTGAACGTCTGATCTGTCTTGTGCTATGACGTCATCACTTTCCTTTTTCGTTAGTAAATGAAGAAGATTGCCGTAGGGTATTTTTTTCGGCAAGGCGACGAGTACGAGAATGTTTTGTACTTCAGCTCGCACGTTGTATTCCCCGTCTTGTCGCATATCGATGGAGGGCGCGGCGGCGGCGGCGGCCACCAGGCAGGCCAAGATGATGAGCATGATGCGTGCGGCTGGTTCACCCTCTGGTCGGTGACTGTGAATCGACATCTCATGCGCTGCTTTTACCGAGCACTGGCGAACCAGTCGCCGGATGAATCGAGAACACGGTAACGGTTTAAACGGCACGATCGCTTTTAATTTTACATACGCGACGATTGTGGTGTCACACTTAAAATTTGTAAGGCGATAATTAAAATATATGTTAGTATGTGTATTTATATGATATTATTTGTATTTATAATATTCATTTTATCACACCTATTGATGTAACAATGTTATAAATTAGAATATGTTCTTCATTACAGTCGTGTCGTCGCATATAATGGAGACTTAACCTCTGACAGTGACCGCAGGTCATCGATATGATAACCGAGTTTCCTATAAGCTGCGCACGCGCACGTCGTGTACCGAATATATCGTCCGAGCCATGCTGATGGATAAATTCTTCTTGATGCAGTTATCTCAGCGGGACATCCTACAGTTTTTAGTACCGTTAGAATTGCAACTAACAGTGAATATCGATACATCGATACTGATAAGTCACGAAGAAGAATATTTAAAATGACATTCTAACACGTACGAGACATTGAAAAAAAATGCATGTTTCATATTAAAAAGATGAATGTAGAGCCAGAATTTAGACCTACCACTATTATAAAATATATATATAATTAATAATAAAAATTGTAAATCACTTAATCTATACAATTCACAACAAATTATATGCAATTATATGTATCATGATTTAGAGAGATTTTATTGATTTTATATTGTTAATTATAGAAACTACTGTGAAAGTAGCTGTTTACGAACTTTCTCGGAGATTATATCTAATTTATACATCCTTTTTTCAATCTCAATGTACCTAGTTGGAAATTATAACTTAAGAATTTTATTGTAGTGGCTAGTCGTGGCGCAAAGGCACAAAGTGTGGCTGTAAGCGCGACTGACTGGGTTCAATCCCCACTCCAGGAAATGAAATATTTATTTCAATTTATATTTTTTATTTTTTCTCTCTGGTGTTGCCACTCAACACGCAATCCTTCCTGAATTCGGCAGAAAATGGGGAACAAAGTGTCTTAACACAAGGGTTCCCTCTAGCCTACCCTGCTTAGTGAGGGATACAGCGTGAAGCTGATAAAAAATATTATAATTTAATAATTTATTTATAATTCTAAAAAAGAGACATAAATATTAAAAAAGTTCATTAAATATTTCTTTTTATGTGAAAAAATTATATACTCATGTGGGGTTAATAAAATAATCCCTAATAGAAAAAGAATTTATGATTTCTTAAAGTAGTGTCTTTTTGGTTATTTCAAATTACTGGACTACCTACTACTTATAGCCATAGGATTTCAACTAAACTTCAAGGAATACCAAAACGCTGCTTTAGCAAAAATTGTACAATATGATATGCATTGACAAATAAATATAATTGAAAATTGAGGTCATTGTCCTATAGTGGAGTATGTATAGTGAAGTAGATTAAACTGGAGAACAGAGTTTTTCTTATTTTCTGTAAGTTTCGGAAAATAACAGAAAAGGTTAAAAAAGTACCTTGGGAAAAGATCATAAAGTCCACGCAGTCGAAGTCAGGGGCGGTCACTAGTTCAATATACCTAAAGTTAATTGAGACGATCGAAGCACAGTAGAAATGACATCACCAAATATGCAATAGAATTAAATAAAAATTGAAGAGAACATTGTAATGAATCCATAGATTATCTCTGCTTCACAAATTTTGGGACATTTACAACAAATTTTTTTATTATATAGTAGTTTTTGTATACACTCTATGAGTAATGTATAACAAAAACTTATACGAATTAATAAAGGTACAAAAATAAAGTAAACAAACGAATTTTTATTTCATGTGAAATGTCGTTGAAATTATAGCACACTAGTATAATAAAACTATAGTAATACTATCTTTATATATCTAAATATTACAAAAATAGATTATTTCGATTTTTTTTATTTTCAGTTGGAAACAATGAAAATAATTAAATATATTTAAATTAATATTATGTAAGTAAGTTGTCCTATCTCGCGTCACTTTTATCAACTTACACTACAATTACGTTGTAGTGAGCTTAAAAAAGTTTATTAAAATTTATTACTGTGGTGATAAATTTTAAATATGCTTATTTCATATACATACATGTACATACATGTGCGTCGGTTTCTGTCTGTATTATATATATAAAAAGTGTCGGAATGCTACATTATTTCTGTTTACCATATAAGTACATAGAAGATATTTAGGTACATATGATAAATTACGACTCATGCAACATTCATTTGCTATAAATACGTTGTTTCTTAGCATACATTATAGGCAATTAGTCATTTATCCTTCTCTTAATAAAAAAGTTGCGAAAGAAACGAAAGATTTAGGAAATAGATTGACATCGTTTCTTGACAGATAGATTCATATGTCAATTGGAGCCATTTTAAGTAATCACTTAACTATATTTAACTTAATTATATTTAATAAATAAAATAAATAAATAAATTAGCTTCATTCGCTGTATCCCGCACACAGAGGGAGCCTAGTGTTAAGACACTCCATTCCCTACTTTCTTCCGGATTTTGGAAGCATTGCGTGTTGAGTAGCAGAACTCAACGCCCCGCTGTGCCTCGACACCAGAACGAAGAAATGGAAATATAAATATTTCATCTCCTCGAGTGGGGATGGAACCCAGAACCAGTCGGTTTTACAATCACACTTTGTGCCCCTGGGCCACGACTGGCCTTTAATAAGATAAACACCATTAACACATACTATATGTAGTTTTTAAAATATTATATTTTTAAACAAGTAACTTCGGCTCTATAATTAGCTATAAATGCTTTTCGAATTTGTAAATGAAATAAAATTTTACAAGTGAAAAAAGTGTTTGAAGCTGTTAAACCTTTTTCAAACTCTACGTATAAATTTCAAATACCCAATTTTAAAAGTATAACATAAAAATAATTAAAAATAAAAAAAATACTTAAATGAAACAGATGAATTCTAGTTATCTTAGTTTTTAATGTTCTGTACCTTTTAAGGAAAAAAGGAACTCTTAAGATAATTATATAAGATCACTTAGTTGCCTGTGTCTGAACGTTTGGATAAATCGAGTGGGAATTCAAACTATATATACATTTACTTAAAAAAAGATATCGCAAAAACGCATATTTCAACATTACAAGAGAAAAGAATAGGGTACATCTGATTGACCTATAATTATGAAATTTAGCAACTAGCATCTACAGGTAGTACTAGCTTAAGAAAAAAATCTGAAACCAATACATTTGTACTTAAATCCTAAAAAATAACAGCTTTATAATGTTGAGGCAAAATTTTGTAAAGCCTCTAAGTTCAGGTGAGGTTTCAGATGAAAGGGCTCTGGCTAAGGTAAACTTAAATTTCAGAGAAAGCTTGAGACCTTCACCTTTTGTACGTAACCCTTGGCGGGCGAGCCCGACCCGAACTTTACCGTTTTTTTAATCAATATACTAACCATGAATATAAAATATGCGATATACCTACCTATTCTCTTACAAAAAAAATATCTAATGTGTTAATAGACTACACGTCTCTACATATACATATATTTTAATTTCATTTGTTAATTTAAAATATACTGTTATTACTTCAGAAATATATATGCTTATGCAATATTAATATATTGTACTTGTTAACAAAATATAAAAAATAGTAATTAAGATGTATATTTTTTATTATTTATAATGATATAAATCAATAAGAGACTGTAAGGATTTTTCAATAAAAATTATCATTTATTTTCAACAAAAACAATGGCATACAATGCTACATACAATTGTACAACTTAAAAACTAAATATAAATAGTAAATGCATCACTCGCGGCACTATAGCCTACTCGTATATCATCAATCAATTACGCTAGTGGTGGCGTGTCCTTCGTAGCAAAGGTATCAAAACGTTCGCCAACCTGTTTTTCAGTCTGAAAAATAAATAAAAATATAAATTTTATATTATCTTATTTTGTTTTCTTTTTATTTTATCTTATTTAAGTAAATAGATTACGTTTATTTTCTAAAATGTAGGGGTACTCATGTCACGTTTTATCAAGATGCACTTTTCAGTAATAATAATTTCAACACCATCGTCAGTTATCATACAAATTTTAGATTATATTTATGATAAACATATAATATTGTTTATAATGTGAATTACCTTTGAGCTTTCTCTTGTTTCTTAATAGAGGCATCCTTCTTCTGTGCGGGTAAGTCAGAATTTAAGCTTACATCGCTTAAAGGCTTGTCAATAGGGCCCTCAGCTTCAGGTTTTTCAGGGCTGGGCTCATCAGGTTTAGATACATCGGGCTTCGATGATGATTCGGATGGTGGTTTAAGCAAAAATTCAATATCTGATTGATCGAATAGATCCCCTATATCAGACGCAGCGTCAAGAAGAGTTTCCGCTGGCGCTACTGCTATGACGACACCGTCGATGCTCAAGCGATAGTTTTCTGAACCGTTCTGTCTTTGATCAATATGCGCATGAGGGCAGTCAGGTGTCGGCGCCGCGACGGCCATCGACGCCACCACCACCAGCACCGCCACTTCGCATACAACACGCTTGTAGTTGACCATCGCGCTACTCGTCTGCTAACGTACTGAGGCACGCCGAGCACTCACGGGGTCCACTCTGTAGTCGAGCCCCGCTGCATCTTTTATTTATTTGCCGAGATAGCGGTACAGTGCCGCCGATCTTTCCACACCACCCAGTTAAACTGGAATTAATAAAATGTTATGTTATGTAGGCCATTATAGATGGGATGACAGCTATCTTAGATTAGGAGACACATTTAAACAGGTTGTAAAGAACAACCTGTATAAATTTTATTATATTAAAATATAATATATAAATTGTTAATGCTATAATCTTATATACAATAGATAGTAGGAGTTTACATGTCCAAATGCAAAACGGTGAAAGTTGTGTAGTCAATTGTAACTGTATTTCAAGTAACATAATTTAAAACGATAAAAAAAACACAGACAGATTTGTTTTGTTCTATATTTTGTAGTATTTAGATTTACTTTCGTATAATTTTCCAAATTCATTACTCTACTAACGATCTAGAATATGAATTACGAAGATAAATAATAACATAGACAGTTAAGGTTCGTGTCGAAGCTTTTAAGTTGAATAACTTGGTACACATCACGAGCCAAGCAACCTGTTGCGGTGCGTCGGCGCAGCGCTCTTCGTTAACTGTACTATGTAAACGGTAAACTAAAAACACTTTTGTTTTGTTTACTTTTTTAACATAGCAGATTAGAATCAGCTCAAGAGCAATATTTTTCATAATATATTTTTGTCTATTTTGCTTAATGTATTTAGTACCTTGTTTATATCGTATAGTAAGTACCTACCTAAATTCTTGGCACAAACATAATATTATCCACATTATACCAGTTCAGTCTTTGTACTTAACAAAAAAAAATCGCTTCACGCTGTATCCCGCACACAGCATTATAGGCAGAGGGAACCTAGTGTTAAGACACTCCGTTCCCCACTTTCTGCCGAAT